>JBAMCR010000038.1:0-81477 GCA_037075045.1 Mulgravea parasiatica
ATATATATATATATATATATATATATATGCAATTACGCTAATTATTCCAGGCAATGCAGAATAAATTATGATAAATTAATTTCTCCTTTTTTAAGTTGTTCATCATAAAGAGTACATACTGTGTTACACACACACACACACACACACACGCACTTATTCGCTTGCATATGTTCTATATCTGTAAACACACACACACACACACACACACTCACCCACATTCCCCCTCTTTTTGGCCATCAAGTGCATCTGGCGAGGCACAACAGCAGCTGCCCTTGAAAAAACAAAACAAAGGGGAAAAAAACAACAAAAATAAAAACAAAAACAAAAACAAAACAACGCACTTTACGCACACTTTCCGACCCTCAGTTGTACCAATACCGCGCGCTCCCCCTCATCATTTGGTTTATTGGTTAAGCCTAAGATATTGTTTGAGATTCATTTCTATGCTGCGTTTTGAATTTAATGTGCGGGCAATGACTATATCTATTGTATATATATATATATATGTATGTATCTATGTACATTCATACATACATGCATACATAAATATGCATGAGTATGTAATACATACATACTATGTATGTACATATGACTTTTTTATGATATTCACTATGACACATTTAAAATTAAGTTTGATTAGTTCAAATACGATAAAGATGATTTATTTAATGTATGCAAACATCATACATACATACATACATACATACATACATACATCCTTAAGGATGTACATACACTCATAGTTTATACATTGCATTTTAATTGCCCCTAATCATGTTTAATGTTATTTCCGCTAAATAAATGTTATTCATAAATAAATAATCTAAATTTGCTTAAAATCTTATCCATATAAAATTATTAATCATAAGTATGTAGTCATGGTGAGTGTGCAAAATGTTACATATATATATATACATACATACATACATTTATAATCTAAAGTAAATGAAATTATGTAGTCCACTTTATATTCACCTTTTAATAGAATTATTATTATTATATTTTGTTTTTTCTTTTAAATATGCAAATACATACAAATTATTGAGTATATAATACTTAGTTCTAAAGGGTATTCAAATTACACTGCACCTTTTTTTTTGTAATTTTGGTTTGTTTTTTTGTTTGTTTTTGTTTTCTTTTTGTTTGTTATTTTCCTTTTTCCTTACTTTTGTCATATATTTATGGAAGTTTTTTCTTTTAGTTTTTGTTTTGCAACAACTCCCGCCTTCTGTTTCTGTCCATTTCTTGCTTTGTTCTGCTGCTGAGTCATGTCTGTTTGTTGTTGACTTTTTTTATATTTTTTTAATATTTTCTTTTTTTTTGTTGTTGTTGTTGTGGCTGCTGCTATTTTGACTCCTTTTTTCGCCGGTTTCGCTTTCAACGCCATCGCAATTGGCTTTAACAGCTTTGTGATTCATGTGACGTTGACGTTGACGTTTCCTGGCGCAGCAAAAACTTATTTATGTACATACATACATACATACATGTATCGAAATAAATTTGTATGTAGGTGCATACACGCACATATGCATTTGTATGTGTATGCAAACACGGACATATATCAATAGTGGGTTGTCTCTTTATCAATGCAACACTTGCAGCATATTTGACGCGATTTCTTTTATTCAAATGCTATACATATAATCGTATATTTATTTAAATAATGTACATACATACCTACCATACATATGTAAATATACATATGTATATATGTATATACTTATTTTTGTTGTTGTCTTTTTTTTTTTTTGTATTTTCTTTTCTTTCCTGATTTTACTTCTGCTTGCAATAATATTGTACAATAATTGATATGCTGCATGCTGTTGGTGTCGCTGCCTCTTCTGCTGCTACGGCCGCTGCTGCTGCGGCTGCTGCTGCTGCTGCTGCCGCCGCTGAACTCTGGGCCACAGTTCAATGCACTGCAATCACCAAAGTAGCCGCATCAACGTTTCCGTTTGACGATAAAATTCCAAAGGGAAAAGCAACAAGAAACTTCTTTAAATTCCTTATTCATCTCCTTAATCATGGCAGGCGGCTATCGCTCCGTCCACTCCTTGATTTATTAGCACATAAATAGCGATCGCTTACACACATACCATATGCGTATGTATGTACACTATATCACATATATCACTCGATTTTAATCCAATTTAAGCCTTATAGTGAGATGTTAAACTAGTTTCAGTCCATAAAACAATACTCAATTTTCCCAGAACTCGACTAAATATAATTGTATATAATTGTATTTGTTATATGTTTTATTTGTAAACAAATGTGATTTTAACATTTATGAAAATTATCATTTAATTATACATACACACGTATTAGTCAATATATTGAGAATTTGATTGCGTTAGCATTTCCATGAACACAGTTGTATTGAATATTAGTACATACTCGTACATGTGTATATAATAAAACATATGTTTTTAACTGTTAAGTGTCCATAATTGTTTACCCTAATTGCATCTATAGGAAAACAAAGGGAAACACAGTTAGATTTGAATTCAACAAACATGCATCATACATATATGTTGATATGGATATATATTCACGGTCAGAATAAACAGTCAAGCTCAGTTGGAATCAGTTCTTCAAGCGCTGATGACTTAAATAGTTTCAATCCCAAGGATACAAGAATTTATTTATATTTTTCTTTTTAAATTGTGATTAAAAGTGCTTTTACTATTAATTTAAAGGTATATGGTGCGATTGGTCCTAAAGATTTTAGTGAATAATTTTCGAAATATTATCAATATCGCGTGAAATTGCGGTTCTAATATATTGTACTTACATACAAGTATGTATACTATGATAATTTTTTTTTTGTGTGTAAGATTTCAGTGCAATTTCGTGTGGCATCAAGTTGTGGTTACCATTGACGTAGTTTATAGCAGCTGAAGTTAACAACTGGTTCAGCTGGTTCGGTTCAGCTTAAATTTTGCCGGTCATGTTAAGATAACGATATTTATGCAGCTGCATTCCCCCACGCCTCCTTGCATTACACCATCCCCCTTGCCCCCCACGTTCCACCACCCACCCGTCTCGCAGGTACCGCCCCAATCGTTATAAATATCATATTTTGATTTGGGTGCCCAAAACACCTCCTCCATATCGCATCCCAAGCCATCCCAACCCATCCCAACACATCCCAAGCCATCGCATCGTTCTTCTTGGCAAGAAAACGTGAAACTTCACGCTGACACAGACGTCTGTTTATTATATGGCTTAAAAAAGAGCCGTCTGCTGTGTAATTTGCACCGATGAAAATATTTATGCTCATTGTTATTATATGCATTTTTCTGCGCCTATTGAAAACGCGAACAAATTATTAATGTGGCAACAATCTGTGGCCAACTCCGACTCCGACTCTCCTTGTGCCTGTGGCGCTTGCCAACTGGCTCGTTGGGTTAAGCTTTAAGACTTTCCCGCGCTCCATGGCGTGGCACTATATCTGTATATACAATGCATGTGTATGTATGTATGTATATATATAATATACAAATACGTTTGTTTGTGTGCATGTAATTGGTGCATAAATCATTTAAGCTGTTAGACAAGAGTACAGGTAATTTCAGTTGCTCTGCTCTGCAACAGTTAAATCTCTTTTGCCACAGATGCATATACATAAATAGATTAACTATATATAAATATATATAAAGATACATATACAAAATAACTGATCAAATGTATGTACATATATTAGGATACATCATCTGTTATTTATGTATGTATGTATGGTATGTACAATCAACCAATCCACGCCAATTTAGTTCAATCCAATCTGAGCCAAGCCAAATCGACAACAACAACAACAGCGTTAATAGTGGCAACAGCTGTCTGTAGCTGCAACAAAGCGCAAGAAAATAAATAAATAAATACATAGATACACACATACATACATAGGTAAACCCGAAACCGTTTGTTACCATGGTCATGGCCAATTTCATTGACTTTCATTGGATTTCTCTATTTGAAATCATTTAATATCATTTCATTTTTTTTGGTTTATTGATTTTGATTTTTTGATTGTTCAAACTCAGTTGAAGCGCAAGCACAAAATCAAACTGTAAATGCAGCGGGTTGGCAAAAACAAAAACGAAAAAGAAAAAAAAAAAAATAATAATAATAATAAGATAGAAAGTTAAACACCCTTTTGTAATCTTATTAAAATTAACGATATTGGATATAAGTACGAGTATTTATTTCATTCGAATTTAAACCTCGTATGTTACTCTTTGATGATACATGTATATGTATTGTATTGTATGTATGTATGTATGTATGTATGTATGTATGTATGCAAATGTGCAACTTTAAAAACAACTAAATGTCAGAATTCATGGTTTTTTATGAGAGCTTTAAAATATGTCTAAATGTATCAAATGTATATATGTATATTATTTCATATGTACATACATGGTGATATTTGTATGTAACACAATTCTTGATCAAGTTATTGTACCCTCTGCAAGAAGTGTATATGGTATGGAAATGAATGAGCTAAGACGACATCCCAAAAACAAACATCAAAATTAAAATTAAAAGTTGCAAAAAATCTAGCGGTTTGGTGTCATCTCTCACGCACCTCTTTATATACAAACATCTCTATGTATGTATGTATGTATGTATGTATGTATGTACCATAGGTGTGCACATATGTCGTTAATTTCAAATGGAAAAATTAACATTTGAAAAGCAAATCGAATGTTGTTCTAACGGCGTTATTTGATCATTTCTTTTTGGCAAAATTCACATCAAAAGCATTTGACATCTTTGACGTTTTGTCATTTTCTGTTTGGTTTTTATTGTGTTTTTTTTTATTTTTCTTTTTACTTTTTTGCATTTTTATTTTAGTTTACTTTGTTGTTGTAACTTTTACTTTTTAACTTTACTTTACGCTCATCTCTCACGCGTCAATTTATTGTATTAATCGTCGCGTAATAATTGATTACTGCACTTTTGCCTAAGGCGCTTTCTAAAAGAAAAACAAACAAACAACAAAAATCCAAAAGCATAGAAAAAACAATATACATAAAGATACTTAAGTGTGTGTGTGTGTGTGTGTACTTAATTGTACAATTGTAATTATAACTATGTATAAAACAAAAAGAAACACAAAAAGAAAAACAATTGGAAAGGTGCTTTTGGCAAATATTTAATTGCACCGTTTTCTGTTAAATTCAATTGTGCGTTTAGTTTTAATTTTTTTGTTGTTGTTTGTTGTTGTTTTTTGTTGTTTTTCTTTGTTTTTTTTATGGCTTCATTTCGCATTGGCATGGCCACCACAAAAACCGCAAACTGTTTTATAAATAACAAGGCACAATCATCAACAACAATAACAACAACAACAATAACAACAACAACAACAACAACATTTTTTATGACAACTACTAAGTATTAATCGCCCACAAGCGAGTGCAAAAGAGATAGATAGATATACATGTAAATATGTATATAGAGGAAAAAGGAGCAGATGTTTGGATTATCGAGTATAAGTATGCATAATTCTCAGGTTTGCATCAGGAGGCATCGGCTTTTGCATTCTTAACAGTAATAAAAAATCAAGAAATACAGAAAGAGACAGTGGCCACAAGACATGCCCAAGGAGGGTGTGTGGGGGGGTGGGGGAGGAGTGAAAGATAGATGCAGTGCACAGTGGTGCAACGCTTTAATAAATGCAAACTCAATGCAAATTGACGACTGCTCTTGAAATTTCTGATCAATAACGAAACGAAAAAAAAATAAAATAAAATGATATAAATATTATATTTAAATTCAAAAACAAAGAGCGTAAAAATAGAAAGCAACAAATTTTAAATGACTTGCAACTGATTAATTAATTATTTTACTTAAATGATTGTAATAATGCTTAACTTTTCATAATTGAAATTTCTTTTTTTTACTGTTGCCAATCAACAATCAAAGTAAACGCATATACACATATACATACACACTGTATGTACATACATATGTATGTATGTATGCATATATGGTATATAGGTATATACACATGGGATAGATTTGTACGATTTGAGTTTTGTATTTTATATGAGGGTACCATTGCCAGCAGTAAACTATGATGATATCATAATACATATGCATGTATGTATGTATGTTATCATACATTTTTGGTCCAGTGTGCGGGCAAGATCTGCACATTCGTGCGATGCGACCCCCCCCTCTCTTCACCTGTAGACCAACCAAATGCAACGCTCGGTTGCACGCTCGCGCCTTCGCCAGAAGCAGAAGCGACTTTTAAGTAGAATTCAAAACGTGGGCCACGAATGTTGTATCTTATATGTATGTATGTATGTATATACATGGGGCATCGCCTACTCTAATGTCTGTATCCGTGTGTATGGATCAGTAAATGTATTTATCTCTCTGTATGTATGTATCTGTATGTATGCAGTGTACGTATTTTTAGAACGTTATTTCTGCCTCAAGCCAAGATTTGGAGCGATTCTTTTGTTGCTGTTGCTGTTGCTCTTCATGTATATATAGTTTTTTGTTGTTACAGTAAAATGTACCGTATGCTACAGCATAAATATTTGTGCACTGTTGCAGATGTTGCTGCTGCTGCTGCTGCTGCCTGGAACGTATTATAAAGAAAAATTACGCCACGAACTGACGTTGATTTAGTTTAAACGCCGTCCGTTGTCCATTCTAATAATAGTGATAGTTTGGCAAATGCCACTCTCCACCAGCTCAACTCTTTTGTTGTTGTTGTTGTTGGTAATTTAATACCGTTTACTCGTATGTATGTAAATATCTGCACATGTATTTATGTATATATGAATATAAATAATTACCAAACACAAAGAACTATTTAGACTGGGTTTTTGTGACTTCGACTTCACTGATGAGTAACCAGTATTTCCCGACCATTAAAGATACCCAAATACTTATATATATATATATATACATACATGTGTATGTATATGGTATATGCATATATTTTGCACCATAATTTATATACATATCTAATATATATTGTATTATGACTAATATAGCCAAGAGTTTTTGCTGAGTCGTTGTATTAAAACTTAATTCAATTAAAAGAATTCAAAGATTTTCCCAATTAGCGTTTTAATAGTTTTTTCTAAGATAGCGTTTTTCCCATTACAATTTACATTTTAAAAAATAATGTCAACTGGGAATTATTGAGTTTGTTAATTTAACTAAATAACTAATTTAAAATATTATTAATAAATTTGTAAAACAAAAGTAACAGTTATTTAATTCAAAAAGTCAACATGAAGATCTATTTAATTATTATGTAATTAAATATATAGATAAAAGCAAATATTTTTAAATACATATATAAATTGTTATGTGTATGTGTATTTACATACATACATCAGTGTACATAGCCATATTATTTATTTTATGTATGTATGTATGTTCATATGGAGATATCTATTTCAGAGAAAACGCATTGAAGTCTTCAATTGTCTCCTATTTTGCAGTAAAAAGAAGATATCTCTCGATTCTCACGCCAAGAGAAAGCTCCAAAGATAATAATACTATATGTATGTACATTTTTTTCAGAATATAAAGCATGGTATTAAATTCAATATGATTTTTTATGTGTTTCTGTTGTTTTTTTTTTTTAATATTAATGTTTTTAAGTTTTGTTGTAAATAATCAAATATGTACAAACTATGTTGATATGTATGTATGTATGTATGTATGTATTTGTTTCATTGATTGATTCGATGACTGATGAGGTTCGTTTATGCACGTTTGAATATTTTGTGCATTTATCAGTTGACCGTTATCATTAACAAGCTACACACGCAGATGAGCAAAGATACACAGGGGAGAGCTACATACAATATGTATATACATCCATACATACATATATATGTATGTATATACATTCATACATATATACCAAATTGCCATATCCACACACAAACAATATACACGCACGCACACACACACACACACACATGCATAACTCACGCAAAATGTTGAACTCTGTGTGCGAGCGTTTTGGTGAAAGGTGTGCGAAGCGATAAAATTTCATCATAGATATTTTACATTTTCGTAATTTACTAAAAGCACATACACATACTTATGCATACTCATGTATGTACATATGTACATACATATGCATGTATGCGGGCATGTGTGAATGGTTGTATGTATGTTTGTTTGTATGTGTGTGCACAATATCATTTAATTAGATTGCGCTTATTAATGCCACAAGTAGAAAAACAAGCATACGCATACATGTCCACACCCATACATATGTACATATACCATACATACATATTTATGTATGCATAAATGTACATACATACATACATACACTTGGTAAATATAACAAGCGTCAATAGTGTAATTTAATTGATTTGCGAGCTGCGCAACAGATAAAAAAAAAAGAAAGAGAGACAGTGACAGAGGGAGGGAGATAGAAAATCAGGAGACACCGGTAAACTGGCCTGATGCCACTCAATTTAATTGAGCTTGATTTGTGATGTCTGTCTGTGTGTATGCGTGTGAGTGTAAATGATCCGCTCACTTGATTGGTTGAAGCTACTTAACTGGCCCGCTGCAGCTGTGAGCTTTTTCCTTCATCTTTCTTTATTTATGTATGCACATACATATGTACATCTATGTATGTATGTATGTATATGTATTTATGCATGTGTGCACTGTATTTCTCCTGCTGTATATTTTCTTGTTCTTGTTCTTGTTCTTGCTCTCTCTCATTGCGTTATGACAATGTTGCGCTTGGGCTATTGTTGCCACACCATTTGCAGTAATTGGCGCTGTTTGAATTTTCTCTTCTTTGGCTAACAACCAAGTGCAACGGTGTTTTAACTGTTTGCCGCTGTTTTTCTATCTATTCATCTCTATCTACCTATGTATGTATGTGTCTATCTTTCTTGTTTGCTTTTGCTAATGTTTGATCTTTTTATTCTTTGCTGCGGTCAGATGGGAACACAAAACTAACAACCGTCGTACACACAGGCACACATATTTATGTATGTATGTATGTATGCGTATGTGTGGCCGTGTATTAATCCGGCATGCATAATTAATTATGTTTTTTTTTTCTTTTTGCTTTTATGCTGCAATCGTTTTTCTTTAAAGAGCAGCAATTAATTTTCCAGCTAACTTCTAGTTGAATGCATACTCCGACACATGTATGTACATATGTATGTGCATACATTATATTAAATGAGTGTATGTATGTACATTTGTATGTTTGTGTATTGCAACAAGTGTTTATCGAATTTCATTTAACATGAAAAATAAATGTTACGAAAATCAAGCGCGGACAGCAGCAGACTTTAAGCTGAACTTTTTGCTATTGTTGAACTTTTAAAGCTGACATTACAAGAAAGTTGGGAGCATTGACTTTGACAAAAAGCTTTCAAGAGTCATATTAAAGGAGAGTTGATGAGAGGAACCAACACATTTGAAGCTTAAAAGCTTATGTGTATGATCAGATAGGCAGGCCATTAATGCTTATGGTGTGTATGCGAGTGTGTGTGCGTTGGGGGAGGTGGTATGGGTATTGCAGACTTTTCATTTTCATTTGCGTTTTTCCATTTGCGTTTTATTTGATGTTTATCTGCCATCCGATTTGCCTATAGCTAACATTTGCTATTTTTTCGCTGTTGATGTTTTGTTGCTTTTAGCCAACGCCCCGACCAAATGGCTTTATATAAAATGTAAATCTCTCGCAAATAGTCGGCACACAATAAGCCAACGCCTAAAAATGACAGCAACAACAACAGCAACAACAACAACAGCACAAGCATTAAATGAACAGCAAACAAAATTGAAGGAGCTGTCGCGTCGCCTCCTTTGCTCGCTTGTCCGTCACGCAGCTTTACTGAGTATTTATGAACTACGTGCTGCTGCTGCTGCTGCTGCCATTGCTCCTTTTTGGCCACAATCGTCAATCAGCAAGGCAGTGGCCTTCCGAGCCGGGCTTGGCTCGTTTGCGTTTTTCAAAATAAATGAAAAATGAAGATAATCACACAAAAAAAAAAAAAACAGAGACTAAAAACTATACAGGGTATTCTATAATATATGATAATAATAAGTTTTATAAAATATAATAACTATTAGTGAACTAACCTCAAAATTAAACATTTTTACATAAGAAGTACCACAATTAACAAAAACAATAATAATAAAACCAATAGATTGTTATAAAAAAGTTGCAAATAATATTAAATAATTGTTTAATTGTAATATTTTTAACTTTTATTATATTATTATAAATTATTATAAATGGAATTTTTTTACATATTCCTTGGAATGCTTACATCATATCAAAAACAATAATAAGAACAATAAATAAATTTTAAACAAAAAAAAAACTTAAACAAAAATTTATGAAATTGCAAAATAAGGCAATTCGTGTGAAAAAAAAAATTTTAATTTGCTTTGAAAATATTTTGGAAATTGTAAAGACCAAAGTTTATCCTTTTGAATGTGTGTGTGTGTTATATAATAATCATATTCACACACATACATACATATGTACATACATATCGCCTTATAGTTATAACTTATTATGTTGCAAAGGGTATAAATACAAACATATTGTAATAGATTTCAGTTGCATGGGGCATAAACGATTGTTGTTGCTTTTGTTGTTGTTATTTTTTTTTCTAGCCATGTTCCAAGAGCAACATTACCAACAACAAATATACAAGTTAACACCCCCCTTTAAGCATGATATATAAGCTTATTACATTTTATTTTTAATATTAGTACGTTTTGTTGTTGTTGTTGTTGCTGACTTTTTTTGTTGGTTAAGTCATTCATGGCCCATGTGATTTGTTAGCTGCGATTAGCTAGCGCGAGTCACGCTAATGAGCTGGACAGATGAATGCAAATACAAATGTATGTACAATACATACTATGTATGTATATATGTACATATACGCATGTGTATATGTATTTATAGGCTCTTATACACCTGTCATCCTAATGCAAATCCTGTTTAAGTTGCTGTTTTTGGCTTGTTTTTTTTTTTTAATTTAATTAAACATTTACTAGTTGGATTAACATAAATTATCGTGCTACAAAGTGATTCTGACATCGATATGTTGTGTTATTAGTGCGCTAGATTTCTATAACTGATTTGTTGCTACCCGATTCAGATTCAGATTTAGATTAAAATTTAAATTTAAATTTTCTATTGAAAGAGATTGCCACAAATCTGAATGCTCAAGTGGCTGGCTCCAAAAAAACAAAAAAAAAAACAAAACCAAAACCAAATTGAAAAATACAGAACGAAGATACATTGCGTTATCTATGTACGTATGTATGTATGTATGTATGCATGTACATATGTATATACATATGTCTCTGTGCGTTTCCTGTTCGACTCGCTGACATTGAAATGAATGGCAGGCTCAGTTGTCAACCGTCTGCAGACGCTGTTATTGCTGCTTATTCGGCACGTATGTATGTATGTATGTATGTATATATGTAACATACAACATATGTATATGCATGTGTGTATATACATGCATACATACGTATGTTGTACTACATTGCACATGCAAGTTTGGAAATCTTTGACAAGCAGCCACAAGACACATAAATCTTGCTTACGGGCGATATTGCAACGTTGTTATATATACACATAGCACATACATATATGTGTATGTATGTATATAGTACTATATGCTTGTATATAATATCCTAAATGTCGATTTTGATTACAAACAATTTTATCACATTTTTTTGAGGGGTGTGAAATGAGAAAATAGCCCGAATACAATTATTAAAAAATTTTTTAGTTTCATTTAACCAATATCTGCTGTATATTTCTTATATATATATAAATATGTTTGTATACAATATACAAACTCTTCTGATGCTTTCGATTTCATATATTAAATGCTTTAAAATAAGACTGTTTTTTTTTTTTGGTACTTATTAATTTGGCTAATAAATATCCTTTTGTTGTCTATTTCAGATAGCAGCTGCTCGCACGATTAAGCTGATAACTCGATAGACCGCTCATTTAAACACATACATACATACATACTATATACATACATACACACATACCCATACACCCACACACACACGCATAGATACATTGATTTTACCAATAAGGTACAATAGATAAACCGTAAAAGCCGCCACCATTGCGCCCGTAAGCACCATGAACGGCCAGAGCTGTGAGCCAAATCACAGCAATGGTGACATTATATCACAGAATCAGCAAAAGGGCTGGTGGACAATTGGCCTAATTAATGGAAAACATAAGTATATGACCGCCGAGACATTTGGATTCAAGTTGAATGCAAATGGCGCCAGCTTGAAGAAGAAGCAACTGTGGACACTGGAGCCATCCAATACCGGTGAAAGTGAGTGACATATACATATAAAGTATATATACATATATGTATATACATGTATATACTGTAATATATTGTATGTAATCAATGAACAATCTGTTATCTTTTGCTTTGATAACCATGTTAATTTAAGTATCGAAATTTACAATAAACCTGATTAGAATGATATTTTTTCCCGCGCTCCATTTCTATTTATGCTTTTGGCGCATACCCATTCCCCCTAACCCCCTTCTAACCCCTCCCTTTCAATCAACTAGTACCTCGTTGATAAATGCTTAACTAAGTCATAAGGTTTAATGAATTTTTAGCCGTAAATCATTTGTCAGTCAACGTAATCACAATCAATCTGTCTGCATGGAAACGATTAATACGAAGAACTTTGGTTTCTCTCATTTCTTTTATTGTATCATTATTTACTTACTTACTGTATATGATATGATATGGTATGTACATACATATGTACCCATTTGTTATAAATTATATTCGGAGATAAATAAATAAACAAAAATACAAAAACAATACAATGTATCGCAAAACCATCTGTGAAATTGTAACTTTAGTTCAGATATTGAAAATGATTCGATTGAGATCAAATGTGTGTATATACTTATACCAGATATAACATACAATATGTATTATAGTCTGTATATACATACATATACCATATACAATATCTAAACAAGTGCAAGTGTATTTCAGATACAGATTGCCAAAGATAATCTTTCGTTTTTTTTTTGTTTTTTGTTTATCGTACGCCACATAAATCATTTGCCAGTCGCAATTTCAGTTAACAGCTGATGCAGTTAGCTGTTGTTTTGGCTTAAACCAAAAGCTTAAAATGTTCCACCAGCTGCACTAATTTGACATGCCAGTCACTGTCTATTTCTATCTCTCTCTTGATCACAATATCTACATCTGTATCTTGATCTCTTTCTCACTTGGTTTGTCTGCTTAAATGTATGTATAATTGATATGGTTTGTCTGCTTTAAGTATTCTATTGTATATGTACATACCATAGCTAAAGAAAACAAAGCACCTCACAAATTTGGCATCATTTATCAAGTCGGGGAGACGCCACAAGTTGCATTTATTTCTTGCAACGGCATTGCCATTGGCATTAACATTGGCATTGAGATTGAGATTGCAATTAGGTTTTGGTATTGCAATGCGACGGGTGTTCGTCTGGTCTGGCTTGGTTTGGCCTGTTATAATCTAGTCTTTAAACTCGCTCTCTCTCTCTCTGTCTCTCGCTCTCTCCCGCTCTCTATTTCTCTGTTAAAACCTGGCAATTATAATTAAAGCAACTCGTTTGCCAATCGACCCGTTGCCAAGTAAAGTGTCGGCCATTGGCCGCTCGCTGCTGGTCTTGTCTTTTGTAAGTCGGCTTTAAGATGTTAACTGTTCGTTGTGCTGTTGTTGTTGTTGTTGCTGTTGTTGTTGCCATGACGGCAATTAATATAAAAAAATATTTCACTCTTGGCCAGGCAGAAAAAGTTATGCTGCATTTGTTTAACGGTCATTAAAATAGTTCAGTCAAATTGAAATCGAAGATCAACCGAATGCTTAATAATGATAATGATAATGATAATTATAATGATAATGATTAACTAAATTGCCCAATAATACAAAAATTCAATTCAATTCAATATTTTTGTCTATTGATAACTCATTAAATTATCGCCAATTGTTAGTTAGAGGGAGAGAAAGAGAGAGAGAAAGAGATAGAGAGAGATTAAGATAAAGAGAAAGACAAAGAAAAAGAGAGAGAGAGTGGCGAACAGAATAAGCGATTTTTATCATTATTATTATTAATATTATTATTATTATTTTTATTATTATTATTATTATTATTATTATTATTATTTTTATTATTATTATTATTAATATTATTATTATTATTATTATTATTATTATTATTATTTTTATTATTATTATTATTATTATTGTCATATACAATATTGTATTATAAATATTTATAGCAGCCCATAATTAATTTCAATCCCATAAAATATTGGATTAATCAGGTAGCCAAGCGAAGTTCGTTGATTTAATCATATCGATACATTTATTTGTTTACTAATATTATATTTCATACTTATGTATGTACATATGTATGTGTATGTATGTATAGTTGATGTGTTGGTCGTAATTTTGGTGATTTTTGATTTTTGGGTAAAAACCAAACGAATATATTGTGTACTATATATACTATGGCGCTTAAATAGATATCAATATTATTGCAGGTATTATTTATTTACGATCTCATCTGAACAAATATCTATCGGTTGATCAGTTTGGCAACGTTCTCTGCGAGAGCGAGGAGAGGGATGCGGGCAGCCGCTTTCAGATAAGCATCAGCGAAGACGGCAGCGGCCGTTGGGCACTGAAGAATGAATCGCGCGGTTACTTTTTGGGCGGGTCGCCCGATAAGCTCATTTGTACGGCCAAAACGCCCACTGCTAGCGAATTTTGGACCGTACACTTGGCCGCCAGGCCTCAAGTCAATTTGCGTTCAATTGGCCGCAAGCGTTTTGCCCATCTATCCGAATCACAGGATGAGATACATGTGGATGCCAATATACCGTGGGGCGAGGATACGCTATTCACTTTAGAGTTTCGTGCCGAGGAGGGCGGACGTTATGCTCTCCACACGTGCAATAATAAGTGAGTATCATACATACATACATACATACTATATGTATATATATATATACATATATATCTATTAAATATTAAATGAACGTTATGTTTTATATAATGTCCAACAGATATTTGAACGCCAATGGCAAACTTCAGGTGGTGTGCAACGAGGATTGCCTGTTCAGTGCCGAATATCATGGAGGTCATTTGGCGCTGCGTGATCGTCAGGGTCAGTACTTGTCGCCAATTGGATCGAAGGCTATATTGAAGTCGCGTTCATCATCGGTGACCCGGGATGAGCTCTTCTCGCTGGAGGATTCATTGCCGCAGGCATCGTTCATAGCTGGCCTCAATTTGCGCTATTTGAGTGTTAAGCAGGGTGTCGATGTGACGGCTAATCAGGATGAGGTTGGCGAGAATGAGACATTCCAGCTGGAGTATGATTGGTCAGCGCACCGTTGGGCATTGCGCACCACTCAGGATCGTTATTGGTGCCTATCGGCCGGTGGTGGCATCCAGGCCACTGGCAATCGCCGCTGTGCCGATGCACTCTTTGAGCTAATATGGCATGGTGATGGCTCTTTATCTTTTCGCGCCAACAATGGCAAATTTTTGGCCACAAAACGTTCGGGCCATTTGTTTGCCACATCCGAGTCCATTGAGGAGATAACCAAGTTTTATTTTTACTTAATTAATCGGTAAGCGCTTAGAACAATAAAAAACAAAAAACCAAAACCAAAAACAAATTTCCCGTTTATCGCTTTAGACCAATTCTAGTGCTAAAATGCGAACAGGGCTTTGTCGGGTATCGTACGCCTGGTAATCTTAAATTGGAGTGCAACAAGGCCACCTATGAGACCATTCTCGTGGAGCGTGCCCAAAAGGGACTCGTCCATCTGAAGGCGCACAGTGGCAAATATTGGCGCATCGAGGGTGAAAGCATCTCGGTTGATGGCGACACTCCCAACGATGGTTTCTTCTTGGAGCTGCGCGAGCCGACACGAATTTGCATCAGGTAAGAATCAAAATTTCAATTTTCATCAATTCATTTCATTTTTACTTAATTTTTATAATATATATTTATCATATTTCGCATGTGCTTCAATTTTTTCAGATCGCAGCACGGTAAATATTTGGGCGCAACCAAAAATGGGGCCTTTAAATTATTGGACGATGGCACAGATTCCGCCACACAATGGGAATTCTAAGGTTTATACGAAAAAACAAAAACAAAAACAAACAAATAAATAAACAAAACAAAAAACATCCAATTAGGAAGCACTAGCAACAACTATAACAAAAAAAAATAATAATAAAATAAAAAAAGAAATGGTAACAACACGTATCAATTTTGAGAGGTTTTTTAAACTAAGCAAAAAAAAAAAAGTGCCGAAAAGGTCCACAAGAAGAAGAAGAAAAACAACAACAAAAACAAAATTAAATATTAATAATAATAAAAAAGTGAGAGACGCAATGGAAGAGTCGCACAAAAATATATCCTACATGCAATTGAATGGGAAATATACTGGAAGATGCATGTGTATACATACATACATTATTATATGAGAGATACATATATGAAAGTAATAATAATAATATAATAATAATAATAATAATAAAGATGATAAATTATATATAAATATATTTATATATATATTGAAAGAGATTTTTTTAAATAAAAAAAAAACAAAACCTATTTAGCTTTTTATACGTTTTTACAAGAATAACAAATTTTAGCGTAGACAACAAACAGAACAGGAACATTTTGTCGCGAGTCCTTCCGTTTTCAAATATCAGTAAAAACAAATAAACAAAAAACAAAAATTGAAATTTTTATAGAAAAAAAAAACAAAACAACATATTATATTAATGATTACATTTGAAACATGCAAAAAAAAACAATGATATATACATACGTACATATATTTATTATATTCGTAAAGCTTTTTAAAAGGGCCGCTTAACTTAACTAAACAAAAAAAATATAAAACAAAACAAAAACAAAAGCATTAACAAAACGAGAAACAGAAATCATAAAACTAACAAAAAAAAAAAAAAATGTTGCTTAAAACCAACACATATTCCTATAAATTTATTTATATAAATATATACAAATATTGATATATGAACAACAATAACAAACATATACACATACCTACATACACATACATACATACACACACACACAGGCATACATATAGACATCATACATACACGCATATATTCAGCAAATTTTATTAAATGCAAAAATTAGTTTTAAGTGCTATAATAATAACAATAACAATTATAATGAGGAAAATGAAAATAATAATAATTAAAAAAAAAAACAAAAACAAAATGAAAAGGAAAAGGAAAAACCGAAGAAAATGACACAATTTTGATACGAGAGTATATATTTGCAATATCCGATTTTTAAGCTAACGTATTAAACAATTATACTTATTATATATCATATGTCATTTTTGTTACATATTTATTTGTATTTGTATTTTATTTTATTAATTTTTTTTTTGTCTCAATTTTTTTGCGATGATTTTGTTTTTTGTATTCAATAATAATTTTGAATTCGATAAAAAACTAAAAACTCTCAACTAAGTCGCTAAAGCTTAATAAAAAAAAAAAAACACAGGAAATTATTGTATGATAAAAATGATTTAATATGAAATATAGACATAATATATATTATAATATTTATGGCGCGTTTTTTAAACAATTTATTGAACAGCATATGGAGACGTTGTTGGATTTAAAACTGGAAATTGCTGTGAGTCAGCAGAATTTTAGAATTATTCTTACCACTCGATGATTTTAGCAATGATTTTATTTATTTTTCTAAATAAAAATAAATATTTAAATATTGATTATTTAGTTAGTCCAACATTTACATTAAAAAAACAATCTGAAGGATATACAATATTAAATAAAAAGGACAGCAATATTGAAGTTTACGATTTTTTAAAATATGGAACATCAATTAACAATCGAAGAGCGAATTTTTAAAATTATTTCAAATACTTTAGAAACTACCAGCAGACATTTTGAGCATAAAAATATTTATTTGCGATATTTATTTTTTAGATCTTTATCAAATTTTGGTAAGTACTCGTATGTAATATTTTTAATAAGGTGGACAAAAGATTAGGGAAATTTCTGATTTCCATTGTTTTCCAAATTATATTTTTGTATTTTAAATAATTTTAGAAAAAACCTATATATGATACTTACGGTAAGTATGTACATACATATGCATATGTATGTATGATATTTACAAAAATTGTATTATATTTCTTTGTTTGATCCCTATATGGTATCAATGGTATCCAAACTATTTCGAATCGCCCCAGAACGAGTTTTGATACGAGTGTCCTAACACCCTTTTTAAATGGGTGTCCTCCAGTTCCAATGGTAGAGCCCTTACAGTTAGTTTAAATGAGTGTTCCGGAAGCGTATCCAATGATAATACGCTAGAATGCTGCCTGAGATCAAATACTCTTGGAAGTATTCCGAGAACTAACTCCAAATGGGTGCACTGCACACTTCAAGCATCGGCGAATCCTTTATAACTTCTGACCCCTGCCAGAGATTTCACTCTCGATGTGCGAAATATTACGTATTACGTAATTAATTAACTTAAGCATTCCAAAGATATATACATGTACGTAATATTTTGTTTATCCGTTTATCCTGCAAACTTTCCAATAAAAACGAACCAGAAATAAAATTAAATCGAATTTTTGTTCAGTTTTAATATACATATGTATATATGTATGCATATACATAGTATGTTGTCGCATGTATGTATGTATGTATGTATGTATATTTTTGCATCATTCCACTATAATTAAATTAAATGTACAGTTGCTTTTTATATTTACTTATATCATATTGTAATATGCCAAGTTTATATGTGAGTGTTGTTTTGAATGTGTTGCGTTTGTGTACGCACGCACACACGCACACGCACACACACACACACACAAACGACAGGCCGAGTCAAATTTGCTACCTTTAAAAGCGCCCACCCACGTTCATTAAAATTAGACAAAAATGAATTTATATATCTTAGTATAATATTTATGTATGCACTTGTATTGTTAAACGTCTACGCGTGAATGCATATACATATAGTAATAAAATAATAATAATAAAAGTAATTACAAAACTAAAAGAAAATAATCAAACACACACACACACACATACTTCCATATGTATTGTATGAATACCTTGAAACATGCGTAGGCTTATGCACTTGTATTAAATGTATGTATGTATGTATGTCCCCATGAAAGACGATCGCAATTTATGCTCAATCGAAAATTCGCATTATTAAAATACAAATACAAATACAAATACAAGCTACATATACTATATGCATATACATTGTCGCGACCAAGATCAGTTATCATTTATCAATATCATATCAAGGTTATAATTTTCCTTTACTTGTTGTGTTTGTTTGTTGCTTTGTTTTCCATTCGCATTTATTTTTTTACAGTTTTAAATTTTACTTTCTTTTTCTTCTTCTTCTTCTTTAACCTCACTTAATTAATTGCACGTACATATTATATCATATAAATCCTATTTATAGTTTTTCCCCTTTCGTTTCATTTAATAATTAATAATTAATGCTTAATGATTTTTGCTTTTTGCTTTTTGCTTTCGTATTGTTCTTAATATATCGTTTCTTCTTTCATTCTTTGTTTGTTGAACCGTTTCCTTTTGATTGTTTTTCTTTTCTTTCATTTGTTGTTGCTTTTAAACAGAACAAAATTTGAAACCTGTCTATTTGTGGATGTGTCTTTTTTATCTTTGTTTCATGTTTGACAACAGAACAACAAAAAAAAAAAAACTGAAATAAAAGAATTTATTTAACAAACAAACAAAAAAAAACATTCTTTTCAGAAATATAAATATATTGCTTATGTAATCAATTGAAATTTTTTTGTTTGAATCCATTATAAACATAGTGAAAACATGTGGCCTGCTTAACTTATAAAATAAAAAAAAAAAACGAAAAAAAAAATCAAAAATTCATAAAGTATACATACAATATTATTATTATTTGTTTTTTTTTTTAACTATATAGGCAATGATGTTGTGCACGATTACAACGCAATTTGCTTTCATAATTTGTAAAATTAATAATTTCTCAATCTTTAGGTTTGTAAGCTTTCATTTGATATTTATCATTTATCATTTATCAATTCTCTGTTTTGGTTTTGTTTTGCTTCTTCTTTTTGTTTTGTCCTTTTATTTTCGTTCTTTGTGTGTTCGTTGTTGAAAACGAATAAATTATTCTATGCTAAAAAGTGGGCTACAAGGATTTTCCCTTCCTTCTTCATTTAGCTCCTATTAAATATATATATTGTATGTTTATTATTAATTATTTATTTTATTATAAATTGTATGTATAAAGTTTTTGCTAAACGAACTATAAATATAAACATAAATGTATTCTTTTCATAGAATACCATTTTTTTTTTTTACAATATATATAAATCATAATATTAATAAAAGTAAAATAACCTATCGTTTTAAATGTTTGTGTAAGACCTTAACATATAACATACCAAAAAAAAACTAAACATATATTTATATATGTATATGTATATGTGTAACACGCACACGCGCACACGTAGAATAATTTAAAAAATATTAATATACATATATATTTATATATATATATATATAAGTTCAGTATGCACACATCTGTGTGTGCGTGTTTCTATATGTGTTGTATATATTGTTTATGGTAAGCCACATTGCTCTCAAGTTAAACTTTAGCGTAGGGCGGCGGCACGCACTTTCAATGATCAAAGATCAAAGATCAAATCATATCATATCAAATTAAATCAAATCATATACATATACATATGGATATAGATATACACATATACGCATACACGTAACATTCACACTGTGACAACTTAATATGCATTAAAATGTGCAACATAAATTAGTGTAGAGTGTTGGTTTGCCACTTTATTGATCTATTTTTATTTGTGAGTGTGTTGGGTTGCCTGTGTGTTTCCGTTACAGTTGATGTGTGTGTGTTGGTGGGTGTTATGGTGAATTTTTTTCCCTATTCTCACATGCTTTTGCCTTGGTTTTCCATATTTTTTTTGTTCTCTTTTTTGTTTTTTGTTTTCCTTTTTTTATAAAATAATTCCTTTTCTCAGCGCTGCCAAAGTGTAGGTGTTAGTTATAGTTGTTTTTGGGGGCAGGGGTGGGGGAGTTGTCTAAAAACGATAATCCTCATCGGCCATATGTATAGCCCATAGAAATTTGGTTCTTTGTGTTTTATTAAAGATCTTCTCAATCGGTACGCCATGCTTTTTACACCTGTAATAAATAATTTATTTAAGTTAACCTTATGCTATTTATGATTATTAAATATGTATATATATATATTATTTACCAGGCAACCGATATGCGTGGATCGAGATAATTTAGTTTGGATGTGCCCAGGGCAATGGTCTTATTCTCATCTCTATCAGTCTCTTGTAGTTCCAATTTTTTCAGCTGTTCCTTTAAACGTTCTAATGTCTTGCCCTTCTTATCGGCGAGCACTTTCTCCTTAACGGAACCACGCTTGGCGGCCTTTTTTAGATCCTGTTTTCAACATAATTAATAAATTATTTATTTAATTAGTCATTTCAAAGTTTTATGTTTTATGTTTTATGATTTTACTTACATGATATTCGGCCTCGCAATCATCAATGGCTTCGCGCTTAGCACGTATCTTCTCTTTAAGATTATCCATTGACTTTTGGTGTCCCTTGGGCACTGAACGTTGATGGTTACAAAGAATGGCCACCGCACGATTTGCGCGATTATAGGCTAATAATTTCTCAGCAACAGAGGCATTCGCATCGGTAAGCAGATCCAACTGGCTTTGTAATGTTTTCGAAGCGTTATATGTACGAAATACTTTAGCAGTAAGTCCTGTGAATATAATAATAAATTTTAAGACAAATAATGTAAAAGTTGAATAAATATAGGCATAAAGCATACCATCCATTAGTTCCTTAAGATGTTCGTTTAGCACTTGGGTATTGAGGCGATCAAAGAGGTCATCGCCATCCCGTTTGTTCTCCATGAATAATTCCAGATTCTTAAATACGCGCTTTTCAACTTCGACCTCGTTGTAATAGCGTATAGAATCCTTACCAGGGAAATCAAATACGACCACGTTCTCTTTATTATTGAGCGCCTTATGCAATTGCACGTGCTCCACACGCAACGAACAGCAGCCAACGGTGTCTGCCTGATCCTCATCCTTTTCATTACCAGCTCTCAAAGCGAGCTTATCAATGAAGTACAAAGCAACGGCACGCTGGCGTACACGCATCTCCTTAGACTTCCATTCGTTGCGGTATGTGTTACGTATTTTATCAATGACCTTGTCTAAACGGCGTGCTGTTTCATATTTGACATGATCCTTTTCACCCTTAAGCTTAGACGAGGGATTTAGCATAATGTACTTCACCTGACCTTGCACATTCTCAGTCCATGAAGCCAACCACGTTACGGTATTATCGTGACGAATTTCCTTCCAACTTTGGCCTTTTGGCGGTGACGGTACCTTTGAATTTTTGCCGCAATTTATAGAGACATCTGAAGCCGCAATGCGACGCTTAATCATACCCATTTTCGGATGCTCGCCACGACCACGAAATAGACCTGGCGGCTCCAAACGAAAGTTACCAATTTTCTCTTTGTGACCATCGATCATGCAGAAGCCATATTCCTTAATTAGCGCCTCATTCTCGTTCTTCTTGGCAAGTTTCTCCTCTTTGGTGGCCGCTTTACGTTTCTCAGATTCAGCCAAAAAATATTGATGCATTTCATTAAAATTGCATTTACGAAAATCTTTGATGAGTTCCTTCTCTTTTAGGGTCATTGTACTGCGAAAATCCTTAAAGAAGTTCGTATTAAATACGTCCTTGGTGCAATAATCATGATTCAACATTTTGGCATAAAATGTGGCCGCCTCTTCCGTCTCCTCGGTTAGATCCAATGGTTTCCCATCATAGAAGAATCGAACATTGCGTGGCATGCGCTCATAGGGTGGGGCAAAAACAGGTCCTTTATGCTCCAATGTTGTCCATTTAACACCATCTTGACGCTTTTCCTCCTCCCACCTTAATAAAAAAAAAATATTTACATTTTTTATACAATAATTTTAAACACATTTTGGTAATGTTTTATACTTTTTACTAACTGAGACAATTGCAAATCTTTGCTGTTTAAATATAATGCTTAATTCATGTTTCACACTCAAAAGTGACAACGGAAACGACATCCATAACGCAGATGCCATTTGCCATTTGCTGCGTCGGGTTTTTTTTTTTTTTTTTGTTGCTTTTTTCCGTTTGTTTTGTCAGTCACATTACGCAAAAGCAAACCAAATGCAACATAACCTCAAATACTTAACATGAAAATAAAGAGAGAAAAAAAAAACCCTATGAACAGCTGACGCATACGCTTTGCTGTGAATGGCAAAAATAAAAGAAAGAAAAAATATATACCAAAAAAAAGTTAAACTCATTAAAAAGCTGTCATCTTGTTTTACTGCCGAGTGTGTGTGACTTTCAAAAATACATGTGTATATGTACTATGTAGGTCAGTGACATTCAAACTTTATATGTATGTACATATGTATGTGTACATACATTCATACACAGTCACAAGCCATGTGCATTTGTATGTACATATGTACGTACATATGCATATATTTTTGACGTCAACTAATCAAACGAGACATACTAGAAGCCCAGTTATTGTTTGATTGTTGTTGTATTTTTTTTTAAATCTATATTGTATCTTTTCATACTATATATAAAATTATCCTGCTCCTGCTTAGAGTCTAAAATTGTTTTTTTTTTCTTTTAAAAAACATTGAAATTGCAAAACCTATGAATAAATTCATTAATACGAAGTTATTTATTCTTTACTTACCACCTCCATACTTCGTCCTCATCTTCTTTTTTGTCCTTGCGCGCACGCTTAATTGGTGATCCGGACTCTACTTTGATCTCATTCTCCTGTGGCGCAGAATTTCCAACATTAATTTGGAGATAAATAAATAATATACACATACATTTGTTCAATAAGTGTATGTTGATGATTACCTACCTTTTTAACCTTCTTCTTGATAGATTTGCCACTACCGTCATCTCCATCATTCTCTTCCTTTGGGCGCTTCTTTTTGTTCTTCTTTTCTTTTGATTCCTTTTTGATCTTTTTGCGCGCAATCAACGGAATGTTATCATCATCCTCAGCTCCATCCAGGTCATCGAATGGACCTGCTTTGCGCTTTCGCATTGCCAACGGCATATCTTCATCATCATTATTATCATCATCATCGTTTAAGGCGCTTTCATCTTCCGTATATGTTGCCTCCTGCTTGACCACAAATGAGGGCTCATCGGATCTAAACTGTGATAAGGAATAGTCACAGGAGCTGGCCTGTGATTGGTTAAAGCTCTCCTCCTTCTTAACATCCACAGCCTCATCACCATAGCCATTTTTGTAGCCAATCCCATTGCATTCCGCTAAAAATTGTTGCTGCTGCTGCTGCAGCTGCAAGGGATCGTTGTATTCATTAGTGCTTGGCTGTGAAACTGGCTCTGGCTTTACGAATACACCGTCATAGGAGGGATCTTTAGATGATGTGCTGTGTTTCGAACTCGAACTGGAATGTTTGCTTTTCGATGATGACGAGGATGAGCTTTTGTGCCGTGAACTCGATGATGACGAGGAAGAGGACTTGTGCTTGTCCCGGCTTGAGGAACTGCTGCTACTGCGATCCTTGTCGCGCCGATCTTTATCCTTAGAAGAGGAGCCGCTACTGCTGCTACTTTTGTGATGATGATGGCTCGATGAAGACTTGTGCTTGCCGTCCTTATCACGATGGCTTGAAGACGAGCTGCGATGAGAACTACCGCCGCCTTCACGATCCTTATCTCGGTGCTTGTCTTTGCTGCTCGATGAGCTGCTGCTACTGCCTTTATGCTTATCCTTATCGCTGCAAATATAGAATGCAATGAGTATTTCTATATACAAAAGTTTCATAAATGGAAACCTACCGACTGCTGCTGCTACTTTTGTGTTCCCTAGATGAGCTAGAGCTCGAGCTCTTGTGCTCACCACGTTCTTTATCACGATGCTTATCCTTGCTGGATGATTTATGTTTGCTGCTGCTGCTACTGCTATGATGATGATGATGACCATTTGTAGTTACCCCATTCGATTGCACTTCACAGCTACCGCCATTTTGCACGTGAACAATCTATTGTACAATAAAAAAGAATATAATGCAAAAATTACCAACGTACAATTATAAAAGATATGCGTGATTATCAATCGATATGTGTATGTATGTGTAACTCTTTAACGTTGTGTGTTAACGAACTACGTACCTCTACATCCATTTCAATTTTTCTAAACTCTTTCAAACGTTTTTAAAACTAATTTTCTTATATGTTATAATAACAAAATAGCCTACTTAAGTATATTTACTTTGTGCACTATTATTTACACAAATTTGATATGACTACACAACACACACACATAGCCCACCACGTGGTGAAAAATCTACCCCAACAAAATTTTAAATGTACTCAAGTGGTCGGAGCATTGGAAAATATATTTAAAAGAGCAACATTCGTACATACATTTATGGTATGCACATGTATGTACAAATATAAAAGCAGGCTGGATGACACGTTAAATGAAATGATTCAACAAGGGGGTTGGGGGGGCGAGATCAGTGCAGTGCCAAAGACACTGACGCTTACTTTTTGTGCAGTATTATTATATTTAACGTTAGTGCTGCAAAAGCATCAGATCAAGGCTGTTATTACATGTGCATATGCATGTATTGTATGTATGAATATACACACACATGTGATTGCTAGCACCCTAGGCAGTGTGACCAGGTCTTACAAAACATTAAATACCATAAATTTATGTACAATTTTTTAAATGTACTAAATAATAATTTTTTGCACAAAATTGTATGTAGTTAATGAAATTAGATTCACAAAATAAGCTCAACATGCTAGCAAAACATACTGGCACATAAATGCACACGATTATACATATACATATATATAAAACAATACCGAATATACAAATATAAATCACCGCATAACACGAAATCCCATCTTAGTATTAAGAGCAATGAAAATCGGTCACACTGCGTCCATGCCAAATACACATTGTCGCTCTGCTCCCCGTCTATCAAGACGTTTTCATGCATCCCCTGCCACTCTCTCCAAAAACCTAAGCTACTTGCTTGCATTGTCGCCATTTTCGTAAATTACCAAAAGGCAGTTTACTCTTTATTGCAATGAGACTACGCATGAATTAGGCGCAGGCCTGTCGACACTTGCACTTATGACTATTTCATTTTCTATGTTTAAAATTTATTAGCAACACGTTAACACGATAAGTTACTACACTTGTAGATCAGCGAAAATGAAAATTACATAAAAATTAATATACGTCTTGAAATTACTTACATTTTCAGCAGCCACATCCGCACTCATTTTGCACAATTTCTCAGTTGGCAGTGCGGCGCTCTCGGCTTTTTCCCCCAAACTTCACTTCTGCTTCTTTATCTATACCACTATATACTGAAGTTGGAAAAAATATTTATATAGTGTAATGGACGTTGTTCACGATTGCAGTCTAAATGTGTGCTTATATATTTACTGCGCTATGTTAGTACCAAATTTATAATTTTTTTCGCCTGCAGTCTCTAATATATTACACTGAGAAAAAGTATTACTTTTTCACGACGCGTTGCGGCCACGCGAACACGTTCGTTCCGAATCAACTTCGAACTGTATTCTGTTAAGGTGATGCGCACTTTTTAAGCAAATGTATATCGATAGTTTTCTCATAAGCAACTTTACAATCAAACATATGTGACTCAAAATCGATACCTGCTCAGCATTTTTTCTGTTTTGTTTAGTATTTTTTATAAAGTTGCGTTTTGCAGTAAACGTTTTGGGTGCACACTGTTAGCAATTCGCACAAATTTGATACACATAACGATTTTGGAGTAATTTTTCTAAAAAAAAAAAAAAGTATACTAATTAAATGGCCAGTGGCCGTGGTGCCACTTCTGTAGTCACCGCTACGACTGGCGTTCTACATACTACGGTAACATCCACAGCAGCAGCATTGCACACAATTACAAATGTGCTTACAGTGAGCTCTGTGCATTCAAATAACGTGAATATTTCGAGCAATGCAACAAACATTGGAGCTACGGTTGTTGGAGATGGACCAACAGCTGAAGGCGATGCAACCAAACCAATGTATCCACGACTTTTTAACAAAATTGTGTTGACGTTAGAGAACAGCCTGATACCGGAAGAGAAAATTGATGTGACACCGTCTAGCCAGGATGGGCTCGACCATGAAACAGAAAAGGATTTGCGAATCTTGGGTTGTGAACTGATACAAACAGCTGGCATACTGTTACGTCTACCCCAAGTGGCGATGGCCACTGGCCAGGTACTTTTCCAGCGTTTCTTCTATTCCAAGAGCTTTGTACGTCACAATATGGAAACGGTGGCCATGAGCTGCGTTTGTCTCGCATCCAAGATTGAGGAGGCGCCACGTCGTATTCGCGATGTTATAAACGTATTCCATCATATCAAGCAGGTGCGCGCCCAAAAGTAAGTAGATAGTAACCATTTCTTATCCAGATAAGTTCTTTTGTATTATTCCCATGCCGAGCCACGTCTGAGAGCCCTAACGTGTTTTAAGTATTTCTTTTAAGTATATTTATTTCGAAATAATTTCTTTTAGGGAAATAGCACCCATGGTGCTGGACCAGTACTACACGAATATGAAGACTCAAGTAATCAAAGCCGAGCGACGCGTGCTCAAGGAATTGGGATTTTGTGTGCATGTAAAACATCCACATAAGCTAATTGTCATGTATCTTCAGGTGTTGCAGTATGAAAAGCACGAGAAACTTATGCAAATGTCATGGAATTTTATGAATGATTCGCTGCGTACGGACGTGTTTATGCGTTACACTCCGGAGGCAATTGCCTGTGCCTGCATTTACTTAAGCGCACGCAAATTAAACATACCATTGCCGCATAGTCCGCCCTGGTTTGGCATATTCCGTGTACCCATGGCAAACATAACTGATATTTGTTATCGCGTCATGGAACTGTATACACGGGCTAAGCCAATTGTTGAAAAACTGGAGGCAGCCGTTGAGGAATTAAAGAAGCGATATATCGAAGCCCGGCATAAAACAATGGAGGCCAATACGCCGCCAGCGGTCGTTACAGTGCTAAACAATGGTAATCGAAATAATGGCTCTCACAATGCCTGGGGCGGTTTTATACAGCGAGCTTTACCGCTGCCTACTGAAAAGACACCTAAGAAGGATTCTCGATCGCGCTCACGCTCTCGAACGCGCTCGCAATCAAGGACGCCACGGTCACGAACGCGCACACGTACGCGATCACCGAGTCGAGAGCGGTCGAAGAAATCGCATCGCGACCGTGATCGCGATAGAGAACGAGAGCGTGAAAGAGATCGTGAACGCGATCGCGAAAGGGACCGCGATCGGGATCGAGACCGCGATCGTGAACGTGATCGGAGTCGATCATTCAGATCACGTTCACGCTCCCCACCTAAACACAAAAAGAAATCGCGCCATTACACACGCTCTCGCACGCGCTCCAGTTCACCGCACAGCAAACACCGCAAGAGGTAAGTTTGATCATAGATCAATCAAATGTTTAAATAAATTTACATGTTTTTTTTTTATTATGATTGATCATAAATAAATTTGCTATCCTGGGGTTCAAGAAAATGTAATTTTTAGTTGTTTCTACCAGATAAAAATCTTGCAACAAATGTTTATATTTTTTTTATAATCTATAACCTACAATATTTACATAATAAACAATTCAATAAGCATATCGGAAAATATAAATATAATATAAAATATTTGTAACTGGAAAGCTATAACTAATGAAACTACAATATTTACCTAAACATCAGTTAAAAATATGTAACAGCATAAAATGTCTTCATTTTTAACTAGTGTAATAATTAGACAATTTTTTGTATTTTATTTAGCAGGAAATCGTCAAGAGATCGCTCTGATTACTATGTGAAGAAGGAACGCTCTAGTCACGCAGGAAGCAATAACATTAGCGACAGCGATAAATATCGCAACTCCGGCTCCAATAGTGGCAAGTCGCACAGACGCTATTCTTCGCATCGCAGCAGTGGCGGTGGTGTTGGTAGCGGTGGTGGTGGTGGTGGAGGTGGTGGAGGAGGTGGTCATAATAGCCGTGGTGGCCACAAACATCGCGATAGCGAACGTTCCAGAGATCGGAAACGTTGATCAGTTGGACCTTCTAATTATGTACCGGAATTGCTTATTTAGTTTTTTCACAGTATATGATTATTTTTAATTGCCAGACAAGTTTCAATCATCATTTAAAATATTACTGTATAAATAATTATAGAGCAAATAAACAATCAATATAAGATTCCATCTTCAAAGTGCCTAATGTAGTATTTCTTTGTTTGTCATATAAATATATAGTATTATATAATAATGATAGTTGTACGAGTATCATACAAGTAGATGATAATTTCTCAAGATGTTAAGAGTTTGTTGTGTCAATTGCTTGACTAAAGAGAGCAAAAAAAAAAAGAGAGATAATTAATATCTGATAAGTGAAATCACCATTAATAATGAAATGCATTTATTGTATATTTCATTGGTTTGGCAAATGCCGTTTATTTCATTCCAGATTAAGTGCGGCTTTACAGTTACAGTTGCCATTACTATACAGTTTAGCTCATATGCATACGCATTACTAACTTTACTCTCTATATTTTTAGGCATTAGTTAATAAGTTATGAATTATGAGCAGAGCCAGAAAAGCTTGCTTTTTCTGATAAGAGCATATCGCGATTACTCTCCTTAAGGTAAACGATAAGTGTATCGCAGGGTACCCGCTTTGACTGTGACCCAGCATTGGATCATCAAATAAAAGCTATATCGACATTTATATTATATAATATAATATAATATATGCATACTCTATACAGTCATTGTAATTGAATATAATGAGATTTGTGGATGGTCTATCGAAATGTCACGGAATTCGGGCGTAAAGCTGAGTATGAAAAAGCTAAAGATTGTTGCTATAATCCATTCAGATATTGTGCTAACCACATGATAATACCATCCACCATCAGATGGATACCTGCAAAATCAGTATCAGTACTCAGTTTATTTCTATCAAATACTTTGGCATAGGGTTCAATTTAACTTACCATTTTCGGGGATTCTGACCATCGAATAATATGTGAGACATTACGCCCGTGACTGCCAGCATTATAAATAAAATCGTACAGCACACAGACAATCCAAGGCGTATATGTGCGTATATACGAGTGCCAACAATTGGATATATTGAGTACGTGATTAACGATTGCATCCAAAAATATAAAGTGCCACAGCCGAAACAGCAAAACGCTCCAATAAAATGTACAATGCGCACATTGGTTTCCTGGAAATTCCCCACAAAGCTAATGCCCAAACAGGACAAAAATCCACACCACAAAGCCAAACGATTGTGACGCAGCACAACGGGATCTAGATCCGGGTGATGTTCAAATATTTGTAAAACATGACGATAACGTATATAAATTGTGATTCCCACTAAAAACAAAAAGTGCACATTATCAGATATATATAAATAATTATTTTCAGTGTGTCGAATATGAAATACCCTCGCAATTTTTTCTAATTGGTCTAGAATGTTAAGAATGTATTATTGAATTCAAGAACTTTACATTTAAGTTATAGAGAATCCAATTTAGAAAAATTGTCATACTAAACAAAATGGATATCTTGAATTCGATAGATATTTTATAATCAATTCAAAATACTTTTCGTAAGGGTATAAACAAAAGCAGACAATGCATACGTATATATGTCAAGAATTTAATTATCAGTACATGACTCATACTTTAGCCGCATTCAAAATTCGAGATTTGAACTTAGTGAACGGATAAGGGACTTACACAAGACGCTACCAATATTAATTAATTGACCGAAAATACAACTTTCCGGTGAATAGGTCGCAGCATCACTTATATATGGAACTGTGGGCACCACATGACCTTCCAAAACAGCAACGATGTAACTGTAAATATAAGGGCTTTCATCAAATTCAATAGTGCATATACACACATATAACTTACGTGCCCAGGAAAGTCACCTGGAAGATGAAAAACACGGCAACTGGCAATAAATAAACATTCAACATAATGCCAATAGCTGTGCAAGAAATACACAAATACAAAATGCTTGCAAGAAATAGTTGTTCGTACACACATCCACAACAACGCAGTGTTTAGATTTGCTGTTGGTGGTAGGGTTGTTGATATATTTCCGATATATCGAAATATCGATAAATATTTTTTATGATAAAATATTTTTGGATGATATTTTTTGCTAATATCAAATATCAATATCGATATTTTTGGATGATATTTTTAAAAGTTCTTTTCTACAAAACTGATATTTTATAGTACAAATAATTAATAAAAAAATAATAATACATATTGATTCTAGAAAATGTTTTATTTCATCTGCAAGCAACAGTTACAAGAAATTAGCCACTTTCTCAAAAACGATTTTCTTGAAAAAAAATTTTTTTGTTACAAATGGCAACCGATTTGCAAGCTGTAATATCCGTTACAGTAGATAAAAATATTTATCAAAAATATGGATATTTTTGAGTGATAAATATCAAGTGATAATAATATTTTTTTAATATCGTGACAATATCAATATAGATATTTTTAGAAATATCAACAACCCTAGTTGGTGCAACAGTGCAGAGAGCTGCTAACCTGTTCGTTTTAACCAGCAAAAACATGACTATCGATTGTTAAAAATAATTAAAATTGTACGATGCATATGTAGAAGAAATAAATAAATATATTTGACAAAAAAGTATAAATTGTGTTTTATTTTATAAATATTTTAATCAGATAAAAAAAAACTTGCATATTTGGTAAGAGCTAGGTTGTTTGATTGATAGTAAGTTGGCCATTAGAATGTATTTGATTAAGTTGTTTTCAATTTATTTATGACAGAAAACAACCAAACTTGTCAAACTAAATTATTTTGACAATCTATATAATATTGACAATCTTGTTACAGAAATTTGTTTTCTATTTGAGCTCAAAATGTGATAATTCAAAATATCGATACCGTACAGTTAATGATCAAGATTATTCCGCTATTCTTTGTGGACACACATCGATTTATGCAACTCTGCGTTCTATGGACGCCGCATCGTACCACCATTTTATTCAAATTTTTTTTTAACGAGTTGTGTAAACCGCAAAGGTCTTTTCTATCAACAGCTTACATTGCTGAGGTACTAAACATTTAATAAGTTTTTATACAAAATTTTGATTAACTACGCGTCGTGGAGCATTATTGAACGTTTTCGTGTAAAAGCAATTGAAACACATACATATACTAAAAAAACCGTAAGCTAAAAAAATGGCGCCAATGCAATATATGATAATAATTATTAATATTTACAGTTTAAGCTATGTCTGAAACAGTTAGCGTTGCATTGCGCGTGCGCCCCTTGGTCAAGTCTGAGATTGACCGCGGCTGCCGGATGGCCATACAGCGGCCTAATCCCACTGCGCCCCAAGTGACGTTTAACGGCGGGGAAACATTTACATATAGTCATGTTTTTGATATAAGTGATACGCAGCAAGATTTATATGAAAAATGTGTACGCGAGAAATTGAAGCAGTTGTTAAATGGATATAACGTAACGATACTTGCATATGGCCAGACTGGCTCTGGCAAGACTTATACAATGGGCACTTCATTTAATGGAATCATGGATGACTCTGTAGGCGTTATACCTCGAGCAGTACAAGATATTTTTGCAGAAACTATGACATTGGCGGAAGATTATAAATTTAATATTACCTGTTCATTTGTTGAACTTTATCAAGAGCAGTTGTTTGATCTTTTCTCGAAAAATCGGCGAGAGGACAGTACATTGGATATACGGGAAGACAAAAATCGTATTTTCATACCTGGGCTAACTGAAATTGAAGTAAATCAGCCTTGTCAAGTTACGGAGCAACTGATGCGTGGATCTTTGGGCCGTGCTGTCGCCTCTACTGCTATGAATGAAAGCTCATCACGATCACATGCGATATTCACTATCACAGTAAAAGCCATGAAAATAAACAATGAGTATGTTTTCAATAATAATAAAATGTTTCATTATCCAATATAATTATTATATATATATTTTTACAGAAAATCGGTAACAACAGCAAAATTCAAATTAGTTGATCTTGCTGGATCTGAACGTTGCTCAAAAACGCTTGCCTGCGGTGATCGTTTTAAGGAAGGCGTTAATATTAATAAAGGCCTCCTCGCACTTGGCAATGTTATCAATCTATTAGGCTGTAAGTATAATGATTTTAAATAAGTTTTCCATAATTAAATACAAATAATTACAAATTCAGCTGAACAGACGGCGCATTTTGTACCATATCGGCAATCAAAGTTAACGCGCCTTCTGCAAGATTCATTAGGTGGCAATTCAATTACTTTAATGATTGCCTGTGTAAGTCCTGCCGACTATAACGCGGGTGAGACCCTTAGCACATTACGATATGCTGATCGCGCGGTTCATATTCAAAATAAACCTATTGTTAATGTGGATCCCCATGCCGCTGAGGTAGCTAACCTCAAAGATGTTATTCAGAAATTACGTATGCAACTGCTAGCTAATGGTGGCATCTCTGGTGATTTAAACGGCAACATAAGTACAGTTGAGGATCAGCGTAATTCGAAAGAATTGCAGGAGCTAAAAGAAAAAATAGAAATTTGTGAGAAAAAGAATCGCAGATTGCAACAAGAGTTGCGGCAGGCTCTTCTTGATTTGGCCGAAAAGGAGATGCGTGGCCATATATCAGAATCAATGCATGATAAGCTTAAGGCCCATGTGCTTGAACTAAAAGCAAAGATTAACGGATTGGAAAAGATAGACGCTTCAGAGCTGGAGAAGCCGTCACAGCAGCTTAGTCAAATCATGGAGCTGATATCTTTTATTGAGAAAGAACTGCAAGAAACACAGATAGCACTCCAAGAACATCGAAAGGAATATGTAGATAGCAATGTCATTGAAGACTGCAACTCTGTCTGCGAGGAGACAAATGAACTACAATCGCTTACCGAAGACCACACGATGAAGCAGGTGGATTTAAATTTAAAGCTGCGGGATATTAATCGCCAACTCGATCTAAAGCAAACGCTGCACGAAAGGGCGACAAGCAATTTGTGCACATGGCGGGATAGTGTTGATGAAGAAAAATTTAAACAATGCCAACAAAGGATTGAACAGCTAGAGCAGGAGCAGCACGAATTATTGCAACAGCTGCGAAATGCAAAGCAAAAAGATACGTCCGCCAAGATAGCTGAAGAGCGTCGAAAACGTTTGCAGGCACTTGAACAAGAGCTTCAAGATATGAGACGCAAAATTGTTCAGCAGACAAAAATGTTAAAAATGCGCGAAAAGGAAACTGAAAAGATAAATATCCTATCTAGTGAGATAACCGCTATGAAAGAGTCGAAAGTAAAACTGGTACGCGCCATGCGGCAGGAATCTGAACGTTTCCGCCAATGGAAATTGGCAAACGAAAAGCAGGTGACGCAGCTAAAGAGCAAGGATCGTAAAATCCAAAATGAAATGGTGCGCCAGCAAGCGTTACACGCTAAACAGCGATTGGTACTGAAGCGAAAGTGTGAGGAGGCATTGGCATCCAATAAGCGGCTCAAGGATGCCCTGGAACGTCAAAGCGCAGCTCAGGCGCAACGTCAACGTCATGGAAAAGGACAAACAGGCCAAAACAAGTTAGATGTATTTGTTGATCGTGAACTCGAAGTAATTGTTTCGTTAGTCGATGCCGAGCATAGTTTGGATCAGCTTATGGAGGATCGTGCTGCTTTAACCGCCAACTGTGACGAGATTCGACAACAGCAACCTCAGACAGAAGAGCAGATCCAGCTGTTGGCTAGTCTAGAGGAGGAACTTGAAATGCGTAATGCCCAGATAAAAGACTTACAGCATAAGGTTTGCTCCAATGACTTGGAGAGCCGAATGCATAATCTTTGCGATAGTGTACAGAGTATTGTTGACTCTCGGGCCGTTAGCCAACAGCTTTTGAAAAGTCTCGTGCAACAACGTCGCGAACAGACTCAAATTATAATGGAGCAGAAATTATTTATTGATGAACAGCGCAGCCAGCTTAGTGATGCATTGCAGCGTGCTGACAACTCAGCCGCAATCCTAAGTCAAATGGAACAAAAACACGAAGAACTAATGCTTAGCCAGCAGCGTAACTTTGAAGACAAAGTCGCCGTATTGTTGCGTAACGCGAATAATAATAATATGGACAGTTCAACAATGATTACATCAGATGATCAACAAAATTCGAACGAGATGCTAGACAAAATTGAAATACTGCATGAAGAATTGCACCAAATGAAGAAGAAAGGCAAAAAGAAGCCAACCACCAGATCATCCACATTTATAGAAGAATATCCTATTTATATTAGTGATTCCCAGAGTGACGTCTGCGAATCGGATCCTGATTGGGTGCCACCTGAAAATAAGAGATCGAAGGCAAGTACTATAACTATATACTGTTCAATTAAAATATATATTTAATATTAATTATTTGCATATTACAGAGGAATAATGCATCAAATACTGTAAGCACTTCATCATTCACTGGCGATAATCAAAACAATAGCAACATTAGCAACGGCAGCAATACGAGTAACACCACCCAAAGTGTAGTTGATTCAATTAATGGAAGTCAACAGGGAACGAAATGCAAATGTCGCCATGGATGTAATAAGCGCTGTGGATGTATTTCATTGTCTAAAATCTGTACAACAAAGTGCAAATGTCGCGGCAACTGTCAGAATCCCATCAATGTTAGCAATAAAGAAAATTCTACATCGAACCTTTTGGCAAAAACAACAGCAAATTTGGAAAATGTGACCAAGGATTCGGATAATATCGATGCGGATCTTAAATTATCTCCACTTCGCAACACCATCAATCCATTATTAGGTGTTAATTCAAATGTATCTAGGTATGTTGAGAATCCCAATTTACATTTACATTTATCTTCGCAAAATTTTATTTTATTTAAATATTGTTTATATGTTTTTACAGATATTCCCAACTGAAGTTGGACACGCCGTCATCCAAAAAGAAATTCTTTTGAACATCGGCATTTCATTACTCGATCATTTAACTGTTTGAATTTAATCATATTTATTCTATTATTTTGTAATTGATAAAATTTTGTAGTTATCGTTTTTTTTTTATATATAAAGGATTTATTTATGGTTTCGAAATTTGTATGATTCCACACACTAAAATTTGTTTAACTTTTCGCTCATTATTATAAGTATATGTATATTATAATTATTATAAGTATATGTATATTATAATTATTATAAGTATATGTATATTATATAGATTAGTAAAGCTTACATATAGTAAATATATATTTTGAATTGAAGTCGATTTAATGAATGTTTATTTTATTTTTGTGATTTGCCGAAAACTAATTTTGTATGAGATTTGTTTAAAAAGAGCTGATAATACATCGTAATAAGTATATACACGCACAGATGTTTTATAAATATTAAAATATGCGCGAAATCAAATATTTATTTAAATTTTAACTGTTAACTGAAAATGTATACGTATTGTTACCAATTGAAATATTTACTGTATTAACTATTTATATATTCATTGTTTTAAATAAATAATATATATACATGTGTGATTGTTTTTCTTTGAATGTTTTTTCATTATAGTTTGGAAGTGATAAGAACTACAAAATAATTCGGTCAAATAATTTGCTCACTAGCAATAAAAATAGTTACATGTGAATTTAAATTAAAGAAAAATATCGATAGATCGATTTAAAACGAAAATGGCAGGTCTATCGAGAATGATGAAATTCTCATCACTAGTTGTGAAACAAATTGACATTTCAATTTGAATTGAATTCAACTAAGAATAACTAACATATGTATATGTATATATAAAACAAAATAATATAAAATATAAATACAATTTAAATAATTTCTGAAACCGGTAAGTGATTATGCGTGTTAATGACAAAGTCAAGAATTTTTGCCCAATTACAGACAACTGGACATGGACGGCTTTATTGAAATTGATGGCTCCTATCTGGAAGGTGGCGGACAGGCACTGCGTAATGCATTAAGCCTAAGCGCTATATTAAACCGACCAGTGCGTGTGGTCAAAATACGTGCTAATCGTCCAAAGCCAGGTTTATCGCACCAGCATTTACATGGCGTTAATTTACTTCGTGATATTACCAATGCAAAGGTCACTGGCAATTGGTTGCTTTCAACGGAATTGGAATTTACACCAGAGACCATTTCCAGTGGTTCGTTTAAAGTGGATACACGGACTGCGGCCAGTATAACGCTTATATATCAAATGATTATGCCGGTGATGCTATTTGGTGGTAAACCTGCAAGCGTTGAAGTCGTTGGCGGCACAAATGTATCATTTTCCCCGCAGGTGGAGTATGTACAGCAAGTGTTGCAGCCCAGTCTGAAGCGTTTCGGTATTAACTTTGATCTCAAGGTATTGCAACACGGCTTTTATCCACGCGGCAATGGTCGCTGTGTACTTGATGTAAATCCGCTGAAAACCCTAAATTCTGCTGTAATAACCGATTTTGGAGTATTTCGTGGGGTCAAAGGCGCTGCCTTTTGTTCTGGTCGTCTACCCAAATGCATTGCTTACGATATGCAGCATTCGGCAGAACGTGAAATTCATCGGCTATGGCCGGATCATGAGTGCAATATTTATGTGTTTAAGCATACACCAGACAAGGCGCGTGATAATGGAGCTGGCATCCTTCTTACGGCTGTAACCAGCACTGACTGTGTACTAGGCGCAGCCACAGTTGGTGAGAAGAATATCGATGGTCATGTGATTGGGTCAAATGCATCCTGCGAATTGGCTGGCTATATTAAGAATGAGATCTGTGTGGATGCACATATGCAGGATCAGTTAATCATATACATGGCACTGGCTAATGGCTGTTCCCGTATCAGAACCGGCCAAATAACCAAACATACACGTACAGCAATTTATGTGGCTGAACTATTCACGGGTGTTAAGTTCAGCATTGAATATGGTGATTTTGGACAGACGTTTATTAGCTGCGAGGGTATTGGCCATTGCAATACTTATATGTAATACCCACCCACACACAATAAATTATTTAAGTTTAAAAAATGTATATTTATTAATAATATATGCGACTAAATCCTGCGAAATATAGCCATAAAATGTTCACCCTTATTGCGTACCACCTTGGCGCCTTCTTCACTGCTCTGATATAGTTTTGGTGTTATAGGATCCGCTTTCTGCAAAGATACAATAAATTAGGCGTGACAATAAATTTCTTAAATAGGCTGAACATACAGCATCTTCGTCACTGAGTTTTTCGTAAAGCGGATGCTGCGTCATATGCAATACAATCCAATTGTGCAGATCTTCAACATCCGTCATAGTATAAACTAGACCCTATATGGGTAGATGGAGTTCCTGAAGTGTTGTGTTTAATTTATGTGGAATTCATGTTACTTACTCCACTGTTTAAAACATATGCATATTCGGATAGCAATGCCTGATTAATTATGCGCCACTTATGCTTTGCACGCTTGAAATGCGGATCGGGATACAAGAAGAACATCTTCTCCAGTTGAGCCTTTTTGAAAAAGTTTGGTAAATATTTCATTGCATTGGTGCGAATGCAGGCGATATTCTGATAAGCGCCAGTGTCAGCGTGTCGCTGTCGAAGTGCTGCTATACGATCCATAACATAATCGGATACCTTAACACGAATTTCCATACCAAGTGCCAATTTCTCTGGATACATTTCACCCAAAGTGACTAAAAACCCGCCATAACCACAGCCAATGTCAGCGAATTTAATTGACTGTTCAGAAGTAATGCTCGGATAAAGGGACTGCCAATTGACATCCTCTGGACGGGCTGGGCTATGTGTATTAAATAAATTTATTTATATGGTAATATTTGAAAAGGTTAAGGATGCATACTAATTAAAGCTGTGATCCGCAATGGGATTAGAGTGTGCTCTTTGGCGATAATATCGCTTCTGTGGCAGACCTGTAATTGCTGATGTCGATGACTGAGCTTCTTGCTCCTCATTTTTAGTAACCATTGAATTAATTATTATTATTATTAATTGATTATGAATAGAATTTTGATTTCACAACAATAATATGTATTTGCCGCTGGGCAAATGTGGTAAACACATGCAGTGTTATCGATAATTGTTTGGTTGTGATGTTATCGATTACGCGAATGTAATATTTAAATGAATATACTACTACATGCGCAAAGCGAGCTGATATTCAGAACTTATCGATTAATTTATGGTATTTACCATCCCTAGCACATTGTGTATGCATTACGCATTTGCGAAATTTACCAGCAATACAATTTAAGACAATTTAAACGCATTTCTTCTAACTGTGTCCGCGCACAAAACTATCAATTGCCGACAGCGAACGCGTCACACCCGAAGCTATACATTGGCCATGTACGCTACCAATAATGGCAGCACAAATAAGGCGCCAAATAGGTAAGTGTCTCGGTATCAAGCATTTCGATTTGCGGTACAGTGTATATACATATATATACATATTATATATATAATATTTGTGTATTTTTGTGCTCTTCTTGTATGGATTACAGCAATGCCACAACGATGTTTGATAATACAATTACCGTGACACCTATTAAAGTGGAGCTAAGTGGTGCCATAACAAAAACAGCGGCAGCAACACCAGCATCGGGACTGCGGCGTCCGAACGCAGTGATTGTCACGTCACAGCCAATGACAATGTCAATGCAAACAGCTTTATCCGCAACGAATGCCACAAACACGAGCAGTAGTAGCAGCGGTGGCGTAAGCGTCGGCGGGAATTCATCGTATACAGGGATTAGTGTAACATCCATGACAACGACGGCGACACCAAAGGAAAAACCCACAAAAGCTGCACGCGTTCAAGTAGCGCGCAAACCGCCGCCAACAATTGAAAATTTTTGGCCAAACATATTGAACGAAGTGAGTGGAATTGTACAGGTAGATGCTAAGCATCAGGTATTGCCGTTGGCACGTATCAAAAAGATCATGAAACTAGATGAGAATGCTAAAATGATTGCTGGCGAGGCGCCGCTGCTGTTTGCCAAGGCATGTGAATACTTTATACAGGAGTTAACCATGCGCGCTTGGGTCCATACCGAAGAGAGTCGTCGCCGCACATTGCAACGCTCGGATATTGCCCAGGCCATTGCCAACTATGATCAATTTGATTTTCTTATTGACATAGTGCCGCGTGAAGAGATCAAGCCATCAACTGCACAAAAAGCCAAAGAGCCCAGCAATACGAACGCTTCAGCGTCAACTGCTGCAGCGGCGGCTGCCGCTGCTGTTGCTGCTGCCGCTGCGGCAGCTGCTGTTAGCACAAGTAATGGCGCTAGCGCTAACTTCACAACAAATAATGTTGTAAGTGGCGCGAATGTACCTGCTGCTGCTGCGGGTGGCCTTAAACTGGACGCCACAGCCGCGGAAGTGCTTGGTTTCAGCACCGTCAATCCAGATCTGTTTGCAGCGGCAGCAGCTAGCAATAATCAACAGCTGCAACAGCTAACCGCGCAACAGCATCAGCCACAACAAGTGCAAATTATTCAACAAGGCGCCGGTGCCCAACAGCTGCAGTATTTCATAGCGCTGCCCGGCCAACAGCCGACACAGATCGTTCAGCAGCTACATCAGCAGCAACAGCAGCAGCAGCAGAATAGCCTGGGGCTCAATATTGTTGCCCAACAGCCGACACAGCAGCTAATACTGACTGCTGGGCCCAATGGTCAATTAACAGCGACGCCGGCGCCAGCAACAGCTGCACAGCAGCAAACGGCGTTGCTGCAGAATCTCGCACAGCAACAGCAGCAGCAGCAACAACAGCAGCAGCAACAACAACAGCAACAAATTCAACTACTGCAGCAGGTTGTCACTCCAACGGGCGAGCTAACTAATGTGCCAGTAAGTACAATTAACAATTGTGTTTAAACAATTGATATTAAACATTTGCATTCCACAATGAGTTCCTATAATTGTTAATCATACTCCCAACTTACAGATATCCATAAATACTAATCAGCTGCATTTGCTGCGTCTGCAAATGCAACAACAGCAGCAACAGCAACAGCAGGTCGCGGCTGTTCAAGCGGCGGCCCAGCACAATCAACAGCAGCAGGTGATTATACCGACACAGTTATTGACAGCGCAGCAGATACTGCAATTGGGCGGTACTCCCACAAATGCAACAGCAGTTGCACAACAGCAGCTGCACCAGCAGCAACAGCAACATCAACAACAACAGCAGCAGCAGCAGCAACAACAGCAACATCAGCAACATATACACATAAATGCAAACAGTGTGAACAGCAGCAACAACAGCAACAACAGCGGCAACACGGCGCCAATATTCATAAATGCATCAACATCGAATGCCCAAACAGGAACGCAAACGCCGCAACCGCAGACAATTTCAACATTAACCGCAGATCGTACATTAACCGGTGGCTTTCGGTAAAATTATATATAATCTGATATACATACATACATGCATATGTCTATTGTACCATATATAAATAAGTATATGTGTCGACAAGTGATTCTCAATGAATGCCCCGCGGTGCACAATATACTCTCTGGTGTATCTGGTGTGTCTGGTATGTATATTCTATTTGTGCCGGCAAATATTTGAAATCCTCGTGCATAATCCCGCAAAAATTTAGAACTTTTTTTGGAAGTCTTTTGCCATAAGAACAAAACAAAAACAAAACAAAAACAAAAACAAAAAAAAGAATCAAAAAGAAGAAAAAACGAAAACAAAATGCAAAAAAAAAAGAGAAATATTGAGAATCACTGATATAGACAAACGAAAGCATTTAATTTAAATAATATAAGTTAAATATTTTGGCCATTAGGAATCATATCTAAGAGCATCGGGAGGCAATGTGGCAATTAGTTGGCATTGATTGTGACTGTCCTGCCACATTAGCACATACTATATGTATATGTATATGTATATGTATTTGTATATGTATATTATACTTCAATAGCGTAGGTGAGGAGATTATTTAGCTAGTCTCTTAAGTTATATAATATATATTAGCATAATAAGAATTTGTATAAAGCTAAACAAAATCAATAACTAAAAATTATGCATCTCTTTTCTGTAATGTATTATTATTATTATTATTATTATTATTATCATCATTATCATCATTATTATTACGGTTTGAAGCAGCAATGTGAAGCCCAACACCTGACAGTTGATCAATATATATATAGTCTAGGCTATAGGCTCCTCAACTGCCAACATAAAGCTCAAAATGTTTATTGTACATATCATATCAAATTAAATGAAGAAATAGTTAAAAAGTCGCTGCACAATTGGCCAAAATGCAGTTACAACTGCATAACAAAAAACTGAACAAATCAATTTATATACAGTCGAGGCCCGATAATTCGAAATGGCAAAGGGGATCACATTTTGTTTTCGATTTAACGGGAGACAGATTATCGAAACTCGACTGAATAATGAATGAATTTCGGCAAAGTTGGAGCTTAGGACGAGACGAGGCATCACACTGTCATTTGGAGCTGAGGAGCTGCAGGTTTCACAATATTTAATAATATATATTTTAATAATAATACGTTACAACAGAAGCCCACTCTAACGATAATATTATTGTATATTTAGCATATTTTATAATATATTATATTATAATAATAATTAGTTAAAATATTATGTATTATTTAAGAAACAACAAATGTAAACATACTTACATACATCATCTCGAGCATAAATGTACATGGTATGTATATGGTATAAAACATATAGTATCTGTATGTAAGCGTTTTAATCATATTCGTAGCGTGAGAACAAAGTTCTTATAAGAATTGTACGCTGATATGAGAAAAAAGAAGAAAAAAACGGCATTTGATTTTGTATGCAATAGATTTTATTTATATGTGTGAGTTTTGTGCACGATCCGAAGATAATTTATGCATATACATATACATAAATATATATATATGTATATGTATATTTATATATTTATTTGTATATATAACTATATTAATTTTGTGTGGTATTTAATTTAAGCAAAGCAAAATTATATGCAAAACAAAACAAATGAAGCGCTTATTTCTTTTTGGCAAGGATCTTATTAATATCCTGCAATTCGCGTGTACTCCACGGCTCCAAAGGATCCGGCGATGATTGCTCTTTATGGTCACGGGCCGATCGTCCACGCGCCGCCTTTTGCCGCTTGCTCTCCAATTCTGCATCGCTTTCCTCGGGTGACACTCTTCGCAAATAGTTAATAATAATTATGATAATTAATTTAAATATACTATAACGTACGTATGTATGTATGGTATATGTATGTGTATGTGCATGTGCATGTGTATATGTATTTAACTGTTATTCCATTTACTTGTTCTTTCGCCGAATCCTTGCGCTTTTGGCTCGACTGGCTGCCTCATCTTGGGCAGGCTGGCATTTACGCAAATGGAATTGCTTCATTGTAGCATGTACCTCCTCGGACGTGGGCATATCCTCGCTGTCCTGACCGCCGTTGCCATCTTCCGTTTCGACCTCGGCCTCCTGTTCAATGGTCAGCACTTCCTCGGCCACAGCCTCCTCGAAATTGAATCCCTAATTGTAATTTAAAACATTAGCTGACTGAAGGATTGAAAGTAAAGCTTCAAAGTTACCGCATCCATGTCCAGATCAGGCAGCTGTTGTCCCCACACGGATGTCATTGGCTTTCCATCGAAATTGGATGATTTTTTAATGTCCGCCTTGGAAAGGGCATTGTGCGTACGCTTGGCCAGCGAAAGTTTACCCAATATTGGCCCACCGCTGTCGCTCTCTTCCGTTTCCACCTCGGCCAGCATGTTCATGAATTCCTCCAGTTTTTTTGGATCCACTATTTCCTTTGGATCTTGAAACAAGTTGGTCAGATTTGTGGCCAATGGCAATGCCAAAGCAGGCGGCAATGCAGCGGCCGCTGCATCCGGCTGATGTGACTCTGTTGCAATTGCACTGGTTGCTGCTGGGGCAGCAGCTAATCCTGTTGCGCCCGCTATGGGCGTGGGTGTGGACACCTTTTTGGCCAGTTGCGGCTGGGTCTTTAGTGTCTGCTCCACTAGATCGAAGGCCTTGTTCGCCAATTGTTGCAGTCCGGCAAAATAATGCGGATCGTGCGTGTCGGGCCTTTGATCCGACATTAGGATAAGCTCACGAAAAGGATCCGGCGCAGCTGCAGGGACCACAGTTGTTGTTGCCGTACGCAATGGGACACCAGCGCTGGATGCAGGATTATTGGCAAAGGTTAGCATGTCCATGGCATTGGTGAAATCCGATTCGGTATGCAGATTGTATGGATCCTTCAGCTTCTGCTTGGTTACCTTGACGGGGCTGGAGATGGAGGCACGTCCCCACATCAAGCGACGCATCTCCTCGCCAGTCATGCCACGTTTCTTTAACGCCGTCAACGTCACCCGACCGACACGCTGCAAAATGCCAAAAAACCGTAACGCGACCGGATATTGGGGTCATCTCTTTGGACTTACCTTCCAGTTGGAGACGGCACCTTTGCGCTGCTTGGCGCGTGTTTTGCTTTTACTTTTGATGACCATGACGCCGCGCACCTCGAAGCCCGTATCATCAGCCGGGCCCAGAGGTATGGAATATGCCTCCAAATAGCCCTTGGCATCTGCCTGTGGCACCGCACGCTCCAGCGTGACAACAATCTTGGCCCATTGCTTCATCCATTCCTTCTCCGACTGCTCAATGACAGTCACATACGTGTTACCCATCATGGCGATCAACATGTTCAGCAGCAGGATCGGCACGAATATCATGAATATAACGAATACCGTCTTCGACAGATTCGGATAGGTCGTTTGATTTAAATCCGGATACTGTGCACGATTGGGATATACAAAGCATATTGATAAGATCGGAGAATGGGAAAACCGATTCAACTCAACTCACATTGTAATCACCCAAGGTGGTCTGGAATAATGCCATCCAGGTGCTGGTATACGTGTTAAACATGGTCGATTGCACCTGGGGATGGCCCTTATAGAGGAAGTAGAACGCCTGAGAGAAGCCGCACAGCACAATCGAGTAGATGATGCCAAAGGTGAACATGTCGCCCGTTATCATTGAATATATCATGGTCACAAATGGTCCGGTCAACCGGATGGCTCTACGGCAAGATGCAAGGCACGAAGATGGATACAACTACATACGTACATATGGTATATGACGACGATCCGACTTACCCGGCAAAAAACATGAGGAGAAACCAACTGCCGGGCACGGCAAAGATTAGTATCGCCTCCTCGGTGTCCGTATCGCCAATTAAACGGAATGGTATGCACGCCAGGATTAATAAATTGGAGAATAAAAAGATCGCCTTCGCCGGAGCATGCGACTGCCGATACCCGGATATAATATTGCATATATATGGTATATAGTATGTATGTATATCAATTAACGTACCAGCTGCTTGAGGAATGCGGATAGACCTTGATTCTTGATCTCGTCACCCTGCTGGAAGACGACGTAGCTCAAAACGCCCGCAATGGTCGCCAACTCAGCACAGTAGCGTGCCACAGTTTGTGCATTATAGTCATCACCCGATGCAGTTCCAGCTCCAGATTCCGATGCGGCTCCATTGCCGTTGCCATCCAGTTCGGAGTGCGCTGCATGGAGGGCAGCTGTTGCTGATGCTTCACCATTATCGGCGCCAGCATCGATATCGTCGCCATCGTGTGCGGGTCGCAGATAAACGGATACGGATAAGCAGAGCAAATGGGTGGATAGAATGAGCAGACGTTTGAGGAACTGATTTTGGGCAAAGGTCTTCCATTTCTCCTCGAGCAGGCGCTGGATAATGCCACCATCCAACATGTCCAAGTGCTCCGGCTTTGTGCCGTTCAATATGATAAACAGAGCCGAATTCCAATCTGTGCAAGTGTATATGTATATGTATATGGATATATAAAGTTTTAAATATTACGTACTGGTGCGTCCATCGGGTAACAGGGTGTCCAGTGCATTGAGTGGATAGCCGGAGCAGGTGATGTTGCTATAGCGCCAAAATTCACGAGCCGATAGCTCCAACATTTCCCGAAAGACCTCGGCACGGCCCAGCTTGCAGGCGAGGGTTAGGGGCGTGAGTCCCGTTTGATTGACAATGCCATTTTTGGCCGGCGTCTTTGGGTGACGCAGGGCATAGCCGAACATGTCCAGTTTGTCGCAGACGACGACCATGTGGAGTATCATGTTGCCAAAGGAATCCTGGGCATCTGGATCGGCGCCACAATCGACAAGCAGATTGTAGACGCTCTCATTGGCACAGCAGGCGGCCCAAGCCAATGGATATTCACCCATATAGGCTAATCCCTCGTAGTCCGTACTCTTGGCCGGATTCATGCGCTGCTGATCGCGCGGCAAAAAGAAGCTACCAATGGCACGTTGATTAATATCGGCGCCCGCCTCGATCAGATCGGCGACCAGCTCATTGTTGCTATATGCTATCGACAGATGCAACGCACTGGCCCCCAAATATTCCTCGCCCTCCATCACGTCCAGCGCCAGATTGGGAAAGACGCGCAGCAGTACGCGTGCCAGTTTCGTGTGTATCTTTGAGTCACAGATGATGAGCACGTGCAGCAGACTCTCGCCAAGAGCGCCACGGTATTGCATTTGCCAGCACGCCTTGTGATCCTCCCACTTGCCCAGCGGATCATGTATGGATAGGGACGCCTCAATGGGTATCGTGACCTCCGTATGATCACGATACTTCCAGCGTAAAAACTCAGCCCGATTGATTACCTGGCCTTTGCCATCGTTATACATAAATACCCCAAACTGTTCCCGTATCAATTGCTCCACGGCAATCAGTCCACCCGTATTAATCGCATCAATCAGATCCCCGCCTGAAACAAAAAAAAAAGCCAAGGAGCTGATTGCAGCTGCTAAAGCATCCAAATCTTACCACGCTTATAGTCGGCCAGCTTGTAGAGGAGGCACTTGCAGGCCGTTGCCGAGGATTGGGAAATGACGGCGTCCAGTATGGCGCCTGGCTTCATCTCTGGCGCCTTTTTGCGCAAACATTTCTTTAGCAGAAACTTCATGATGAACCGAATCCAACTGGATGCCAGCTGCAAATGTAACCCAACCAAAATGAATCACGACCATGTCCTTACTGCATCGCATTGCGCAAGTTTGTTTGTTCGATGCCAAATGCCACGACTCTCTGCTGCTCCGTTGTCCAGGCAACTGCCCCAATCTATCAGCCTATCTACCCGACAGACGGACGGCCTTCCCTTAACTTGGCTAAAATCCAATCGGCCAATTGCCATTGAAAAATTGTCTTTTTTTTTCTTTTGAAATATTTCTGTCGGACGGTTCAAATAAATCAGAAATTGGGTTTCAAAAATTTTTAATATTTATGCAAAAAAAAAAATTTAATATTTTAAAACCAAATTGATTGAAATAAAGTTTTCAATATCGAATTGGAAATTGTGAACGCAATATTATATAATTGATTTCCCCTTTGTTTTATAAATATAAACAAATTGCAATTGTTAATTGTTTTTGTGTTTTTTTTTTGTATTGCATTTTTCGTTTTTATTTAATTATGTATATAAATATATTTGTTTGTTTTTATATATTTTGTTTTTTTTACTTAAGGCTAGAGTATTGATATCTGGATATATTGTAAAATAAATTGTATAATATGTATGTATATGTTTTATGCTTTTTTATTTTATTTTTTGTTTATGCTTTTTTTATCATTTAAATTTTTTTATCATCTGCTTGTTTATTATTTTTATTTTTATATATATTTTATTTTTTTTTTTTATAAATTTTGCTGTCTAATACACTATAGAATCATGCAGATTTTATGATTCCCATTAAGAATGCATCATCAATATAATTTTTTATTAGCATTAGCATTATCATTATCATTATCATTGCGATTAGAAAATGTTTTTTGTTTTGTTTTGTTTCTTTTTTTTTTTAATTTGTAATTTTTTTTTTTTTTTTTGCATTGTATATTATATGTATAAATATATAAATAAGAGAGACATTCAAAAAGAAATATATACCTAAATATATGTATGTATATATGCTATATTGTATATTTGTAAATAAGTGTGTATGTATTTCATATATATTCATGGTAAATATATACGGCTAGTAAATACATTATCAGTATAATTATCAAAATACAAAAAATATATATAATATATATAATATAATATAATATAATATATATATATATATATTTATTATAATATCGAGTGCGATTATTGTAGTTCTTTATTCTTTTTATTCACAAAAAAAAAACCAAAAACAAAAAAACAAAAACAACGAAAAAAACAAAACCACCTTTCAATCTAAATTGAAGCCCACTGTGCACGGTGGGCACGGACTGCATTATTAGTTACAAGTTCAATTGAAAAGTCTACAAAATATACTTATAGCACATACAGCGTTATTTAACTATAACCATTAAAATATCAAGTCCGATTTGATTTGATTTTGGAATTGAGACAGAAAAATAAAAAAAATAGAAGAAATATACATGTATATACCATAGAGAGAAGGTTGGCTTTTCAATACTTTCAGTTAAGATCATAAAAAGAGTATGCTATAATTCGGGTATGCTTTGTTTAGTGTATGTATATGCATATAAGTACTAGAAGGTTCAGAATGTTTAAGTGGAATATTGCATATTAAAGATTTATTATTAATTAATACATGAATGGCTGGGATTTATAAGAAAAGCAAAAAAAAAGATCTCTTATTTTTTTTGTCTGTTTCTTGTTTTGTTTTGTTTCATTTCTTTTTTGAATGCATGTGCATGTGTATGTAGTATATGGATATACTCAATCAATGACGTTCATATCAAGTATACGCACTGGAGTCCAGGCTATAGCACATATTGCAGAATTCATTTGAATTGTTCAAATACAAATACATAAATATGCATATATATGTTATAAATGCAATTATTCAATATATTATATATAATATTGTATGCTTGTGATTGAGCCCTACCATATACAATATAATTTATTTATTTATTATTAGCACTAGGCTAGCACTATTGCCATTACCCGAGAAATTTGTTGTTGGTCGCAATTAATTGTTGTCAATCAGTCGCATAACATTTGTTGTTGTTTGTATTCAAAATATATATACTTCAGTTATATTATAGTATATGTATATGCATATGTATATGGGGTATATGGTATATGTATTGCAAGTATCAAAATTCTATTATTATTAGGGCAATCTTTTCATTTTGTTCTTATGTAGTCTTCAAAAGTCTTTCATTACATTTTTTGTGTTTGTTTTTGTTTTTCTTCTTTTGCTTATGTTTCATGTAAATGTTTATTGTTTTTCTTTTACTGTTGTTTGTTTTGTTTTGTTTATACGCACAACAACATTTAATGGCAACGATGCGTTTGTTTTATCGCAAGTCTTTTCGTTTTACATTTTGGAATTGGTTTTCGCTTATTTTTCATATGTAAAGTATGTATAATTATTATGTATTTGATTCTGTTGTTACATTTTTGATTTGTTTTTTAATTTTTAATAACAAATTCTCTCTTGATTGGCTTACGCATTAAACGTCTCAGTTAATGTTTAGTACAGTCTATGTATATGGTATATATGTACATACATATAGTCAATGTACATATACGCATGTTTTATATTTTGTTTGTTTACGCTTTTATTTTAATTTACTACGGGTCTGTGTCATATGCAAGTATGTATGTATATATACACACATATATATATATATATATATATATATATGTATATATAATTATATATCGCAAGGAAGCAACGAATTTTAATGCGAATACATTTCTAAAGACAAAGACTAGAAAGAGCGATTTTAACCCATACTACAATATATTAAATGTCCTGTTCCCCCCCCTCATTTTCCCCATAATATACCATGGAAAATCTTCTCATATTCAAGAAAACTCAAACGAATTTCATTTTCGCACAATTCGATTTTAAAAAAACATATCGGAAAAGGAAAGAGAATTGTGTGACAAACGACAAAGGAGAGAATTGATTAAATCTTGTACGTTCTATATTATAAATACATAATGTAGAGAGTATATATGTATATGTACTGCATGGGTATGTGTCTATGTATGTGTGTGTGTGTGTGTGTATATGAGACCCGGCTTAGCTGCTCCCATCTGCCAAAAAGCGCTAGAGAGAAGTGTCGAGTTTAAAAATGTACTAAAGAAAAACATAAAAAATAAATACAATATATACACATACTATACACGAATATATATATATTATTTGTATAATTAAAGAGAGCAAATGTGATATAGAATAAAAGATGGGGAAAAACCCAGGAGAAACCAAACAAACAAACAATGTTTGTTCATAAATGAATTAAAAATATAAGATAAATTGTCAAGCTCCCATTTAAATAATCAACAATTAATATGGTATATGGCCACAAACTTATGCGAAATACTCTCTCTGTCTCTCTCTCTTTCTCTCTCTATCTCTCTCTTTTTCATTTTAGAAGTACTTCTATGGGAAAAACAAATAATAACATATAAATTGTCAGAGTTTATGTTTAAAACACGCTTAACTAATTTGGACTAACTACTTAAGAAAACGAAAATAATGATAAAATCAAACAAAAAATTAATTAATTAATTAAACAAAAAACACGTACTTATGTATATATATATATATATATATATATATATATATATATACTATACAAATAAAGTAGGCAAACACAAGACCATATACATTATATTGTATATTCGTATTCTTATCCTTTGTAATTTGGCAATTATTGAGCAACTGCGGTTTTGGTCATGGGAGCAGAAATCTTCGGGTTTAATTAATAGCACAACCAGTTAACTGTAGTGCATACAATAAGCGTGTCTTCCTCCTCCTATCTATCTCCCTCTCTCCCTCAAAAAAATAAACAAAAAAAAAAAAACTAAGAGCACCGAGTAGTGAATACCTGGTCCCAGGTCATAGGATCGAATTGAAATTGAGCAACGCTCGACAATTTGCCTAAACCTAATCCTTTTGCCTAGCCATCTTGCTGCACGGGTTGTGACTTTTTCTATATGTATTCCGTTTGTCAGTGTTTGTGTGTGTGTGTGTGTGTAATATTTATGCATATACGAGTTAAACTTATCTATGAGTGTATATTTAATAATATAACTTATTAATATGTAATGCATTTGCATCATCCATATAGCGCTACTCCTGCCATTCGTTCTCATCGACACCTTCCATATCATCCTGCTCCAATTTGCTTGTATATTCCATGCGCGCGCTAACTGATTTCTGAATCTGAAAACAATTAGTTATGTATATATATATATATATATATAAATAGAGCAAGTCTATCATAGGCTGGAGAAGCGACATACCTCCTGCTGTTTGTTAATCTCATATTCGGACTTGTTGCCAAATTGGGAGTGCTCCGGTTTCTTAGCTGGCGCTGGCACTTGTTGTATGGAGGACACTAAAAAAATGTACAAAGACGATATAGAATAGAATAGTATATATTGTGTTTGCGATTGATATTTACGCGTATCCATGCCATCCGGCTTGAGACTGATTTTTGTGGCGATCTTATCGTTGCTGGCAAACCAATCTTCGGCAGACAACGTGGCACACCATGTTATGCGCGTGGGTGGAAATAAATCATCCTGGAATAGTTCACTCTGCAAGTGTAACAATTGATTTACAATTATTAATTACAGATGTATATGTAAGTTTACAAATCTTTAGGGGATTATTGTACCTTAATGCGTGGCACTGTAAAGCTGAGTGTTTCGATTGTCGTATTTGTCAGCCTGTAGGCCTTGGAGAACTCCACGCTGGCCACATCGCAATGGTTTTTGGTAAGGAAACTTAACCCCTGATGCAAGGAGGAGCAACGATGGTGCGATAGCGCACAGATGTACGGCTCCTCATCGGTTATTTCATAGCAGTAGATGGTCGAGTCACCTTTGCCAGTTGCAAACAGTGTGGAGCTGTCCTCATCATAATATGGTATAAGAATCGATGGCGACACATCCAAGCTGGCCGTATTTAATGGCGCATTCAGCTTTTGTGCATTATACACGCTTATCTGACGCTCCGATACCCTGTAAAAGACAAAACAGAAAACCAGATTATATTATTTTGATAGTTATTTAAACCTTAACTCGATCACTGACTTATCAAATCCGGTGCAGACAATGTAGTGACCATCAAGCGCCCAAGAGATACGTGCTCCGCGTGTGCCAACGGGTCCGTTACCCTCACGTATGGGTGTCTCAGATTTGCGAGGATTGTAGACACGTATTTTGCCATCTTTGCAAACAGTAGCACCGAGTTTACCGCATGGACTCCAAGCGAAATCAAATATCTGATCCGTATGACCGCTGAGTGCACATTTCTCTGTCATGGTACGCAAATCCCATAGCTTGATGGTCATATCATAGCTGGCTGTTAGCAGCACATCGGCAGCCAGCGGATGAAAGCGAATAAAATAGATTTTGTCCACATGAGCTGTCAATTCGCCTTGCGGCGTATTTGTTGGTTCACTGAGGCCACCTTCTTCGATGCGCCACAGTTTAACGATGCCATCGTCGCAAGCAACTGCCAGTCTGTGAGGATCAAAGGGATCCCATTGAAAGTCCATGATATTGTTGCCATTCACCAGAGAGGGGATGACACCATCGGGCAATCGACCCGGACGACTTAACTCAAATATGGCTATCTTTCCACCGGGTCCAGAGAGTGGAACCGCAACACGTTCATGATTGGCATGGAAGCCATTACATTCGCCAGGTATTTGCCGGCTTAGATTGCGCAAGTTCTCAATGTGGGTAGACTTATGGCCGGGGGTGCCTTTCAGATGACGAAACTTGGATACCTTACCGAAAACGGTCGAGGTGCGCTTTGTCGATGCAGCGCTAAAAGCCGCCTCTGTGGCCGATTTCTTTAATCCAGGATTACTTCCGCGCCGATGATCCTCAAGCAATTTGCCATCAGGCACCGAGATGCGTTTGCCATCAATGCCAGTCGAGGGTATAACATTACTGTTGCTGCTCACCTGCTGAATGGGGTTAAGTGGCTCAACCTTGGAGCTTTCGCGGCGGCTATTTATATAAATTATTATTATTGTTAACATTTATTTTTTTGTTTTGAATAGACAATGACAATAAGTACTCACAGCGGCACCGGTGATTGAGCCTTTTCATCCACTTGGCTCTTGGAGCGACTCTCATATACCCGACGTCGTTCGGCAATACTGCTGCGGACCGCTGAGAGGCGTCGTAAATCGGCATCGGTGCGATCCTCGCCCTCAGTTGAGTTTTCCGATGATTCCGAGTTTTGCTCAAATATCTTAATTCAATTTTTATGGGAGATAAAACAAAAAATATTTTTGTGTGTTAGCGCAAACAATATGAACAATAATAATTAAATAACGAGCTTCTTGTTTTTGCAGACCTTGTCAGATGATTCATCATCGTCGGCTGAAGACTATAATCGTTGTGGTTGGTAGACAATAGGGAAAGCACAGAAGTACACAGGATCAGGAGTATTTGTGAGTGTTAGTAGCATGAATACATTTTTGATTACAAGTGTTACAAACGATAGAAGAAACGAATTTTGGCACAGGCATGTAAGAAAGTTCAAAGATTTAAAGATTTAAAGATTAGTCAACTGTCGGGCAAACGCATTGCGCACATTAATTAACATTTTCTAGTTAAACAGATAACAAATGTAATTTTTGAGATTCTTATATGCTCAATTACCTTGCGACGCTCCGAGGTGGTCAATGACTTTTGGACACCATTGCCATTACCGGTAATAATTGGCTCACGCTCATGGCTTTCTGCAATGGAAAAACGGTGGTCCATTTGTATTTTTTTGTAAGACAGTTTGCTCTCATTCGTTACATACTTTTTATTTCAATTTCCACAATGAGATCAGGCTTAGCGCCTTGGATAGGCCCATCGCTGCCATTGTCCTGTCCAACGTTCGATATATTTTCATGGGAACCAGGCGCTTTTGGCACCGCGAACACTTTATCAAAGCTGACATCGCCGGTTGTGCTCGAAAATGGTTTTGGGCCAAGACGTGGCTGATAACGTTGTTGTGAAAAAAATAAAGGAATAAAAAATAATATTAAAAATATTTCTAATTTAATATGTTTTTTTTACTACTACAATACTACATTAAAAATCACAAACCTAAGGTTTAAACAAATAAAGGCAAAACTATAAAGTATTGATAACAAAAACAAACACAATTTACGTGAAAATAAATTGAAAACAAATCAAATAAAACGCCATCGACACAGGCATAGAATATATCCTTGGACATTGTGTTTTGTGCAATTGTTTTGGAATAGAATTTCCAATGAAATTGGCGTGAAAATGGTGTGAAAAACAAAAAAAGAACTTTCACTACAAAATAACAATCAAAACAAGATACCAACAGAATAGAGAAGAATCGAAACGAAACGAAATGAAAAAAATTGTTTTGAGGGATCTTCAATCAGATTGATTAAAGTATCCACAGTGGCACCTTATAAGCAGCTGCTGCCGTTGTCCGTGGTCTCGGACGTGGCATATTTCCCTCGCCAGCTGAATCGCCACCACTTTGCGGTGTTGTTGCATCGGGCAGCGAATTGTTGCGCGAAGTGCGCGGCATGGGCTTTGGCGGTGAATGACTGCCACTGGCCGAATTGGTGTCCAGTGCAGCTGAAGAGGATGCCTCCTCGCTGCTGCCAGTCGAATGCTCGGTCGGTGATTCCTTCTCATCCACATGCTGTGTCTGCATTTGCACATCCTTCTCGGAATCGGTTTTATATTTGGCCTCAAATTTGCGTATTAGCTCGCTTTGGTTCAGGCTGCACTCATCCGATTTCGATGTCTTTGGGTTAGCTAATCTCTTATCATTGCAGCTGCTACCAATATTATCATTGCCGTTCTTTTCCTCTCCGTTATTGCATTTGCGTAGCATCACAAAGTGATCATTGTCATTACGATTAGTCGAAGCTGCAGCTGGCTTTTGATTTTGGTTTTGATTTTGACATTTGCCTTTTGCTTTTTGGTTTTCAATATTCTTTATGAAATCGCTGAGATTGCCACGATGTATCTATATATATATATATATCGATACCAGGATTAAATACAACCATTGCACTAGCTTCGGACAATCCCTGTCTAAACTAACTCAACTGGTAATTATTTATATGTTTGACATTAATCAATTTTATTGGATGGTAATAATATAAATGTAATAATAAATTTTACTATCATATTATATTATTATATTCCGGCTAACCGTTTCAACCCGATTCGGGCGACTCGGTAAGTATATGGTTTTAAATAAATATCATGACCTTCAATTGTTTAATGCCAACATTGAATATGCTTCAATAGATAAAAATTGATTGTTTTGGCACTTACGATAATGGGCTCATCGCCGTTTTCACGCTTCGCTGGATCCAAATTCATCTTGGGCACCGCCAGATTGGTGCCATTGAGCCATTCGCTGGCAATTAGGTCTGTCTTGTAGCCGACGGTTTCGGGATATAAGTCAGCGTGGAAGTCGCGATAAGTCTGGAAGTAATGATATTCCGTTAATAGTTAATTTGGCAATATCAAATCAATTGTCTCACCTTTCGTGGTACTTGATACATAATGGGTATGACCATGTTGGAAGTGAGCTGCAATACACGATTCACTTCTGCCTCCATCACTTTGAGAGCACGTTTTGGCACGAGACATGCACCCTTTGTCTGTTCGCCCGTATGCCTAAGGCCCTCAATGAGATACGGATCCTTATCGGTTATCTCCAGATAGTTTATGGTCGTATCACCTTTGCCGGCTAAGAATAGCATATTTGTATCGGCATCAAAGAGTGGCATCAGTATGCCGGTCGAGCAATCCAGCTCCAATGTCTTTTCAGGCGTATTAAAATTACGTATGTCACGTATGATCACCTGACGCAAACGAGCCGCATCGAAGCCCGTGGTCAGTATGCGCCACTGATTGCCCAGCCAAACAACACGTGAATCCTTAATGCTTTGATGTGATTCAGCAAGCATTTGTATGGGTGCACCGGCGGCACGTGGATCAAAGATGCGCACACATTTGTCCTTGCAACTGGTTGCCAACACGGTGCCATCCTCCCGCCAGCTGGCCGACTGTATGACTTCGGGATGTTCATTGTTTGCTACAGTTATAAATAAATATTAATATTAATATGATATTTAAAATGCAAACACCTAAATTCGTTTGTCCTTCGCACTTACAGAAGATTTCCTTTTGAGCAGCAATATCAAAAAGAGCCACACAGCCTGCGGCTGTAGAGTACATTAGGCCATCGGCGGTGGGGTGAAAGCCGACTGTTTCCACGCGTCGTTGCTTGTGTGAGAAAACAGTTTCTGGATCGGACAGTGATTGCTCAAGTCCCTTTTCAGGTATATGCCATATTTTGACCTGCAACATACATGGGACATTGCATTAATGTAGGTAAACAAAACAACAAAAAAAAAAAAACAATATGAATCCTTACCAGGCAATCCTGAGATGCGGTGGCCAGTAAACCATCGTGAAATGGTGAAAATTTCAAATCTGTCACTGTATCCGTGTGGCCATGCAACAGCGGCATTGTTTTGCTCTTGCGTCCACAATCATCCAGGGGCAATACGGCGACACTCGATCCGGAATGCTCCCAATTGAAGGCCATAAAGGCTGCCGATGCGGCAATATTATTGCCATACGTTTGATAGCTGCCCACGCATATCTCACGGACGCATGCTTCCGCTTTTGGTACAATGGGCGCGGCATTTTTATATTTTGAAGCCTTAAAGCGCCAGGCCATTATGTGTGTGTGTGTGTGTGTTAATTAATTTATGTATAAATATATGTATGTATGTGTGTGTGTGTGTGTATATATGCGGTTTTTTATTCGTTGACAGTTCGATCGGTACTGAATTCAGTGCAACACGTATCCAAGTGAACAATCATTCCATGCAACAATTTGGCTGTTTGTTTGTTTGTTTAACGTTTGTCTAAAGTGAGAAACGAAATTCTATTATTAATATAACAATGGTTAATTCTGGTTATCGCTGTCCGATGAATCAACTAACGCAACGTACGTATGTACGTATGTATGTATGTATTGAATGCACACACATACGAGTACACAATATCAATTTGATAAGAAGCATTTTGCTTCTGAGATATTATATTATGATGAATGACACGCCCACACTTCAGCCATTCAGTATTACTCACAAAAAAAAAGTATATCCCATCCATGCCACAAAATGGTCATACACACAAAAAACTTGAACTGCAGTTGAACTAGCAACAGCTCTGCACTGCACTGCACTGCACTGCACTGCACAGTGGTACACAATGCTTGAATTTCATTTATGAGAATGACATGAAACCAAATCTTAGGAAAAAAACAAAAAAAAAAAAAAATCCGAATCAGACCATCATATACAATTTAACAAATTTTATAGAATATGAGATAAATTATATAAAATATTATATATTATGTTTGTCGCCGAAAGGTTGAAAATTTCTGGTTTTTTTTTTCATTTTACATTAATGAATAAATAAATTTGCTAAATATGATAAACATAATAATAAGATATAATAAATAAATAATGATAAGATAAACAATAAACAATAAACAATAATACAAAAAAATTAGTTTATGCAATAAAAACCACTGTGCCGTGACAACAGCAACAACCACAACAACAACAACATCAGGAGTAGCAACAGCGTCAAGAATGGAAATGAACGACTTGGACTTGGACTTGTTGTTTGTTGTTGCTGTTGTTGTTGTTGTTGTTGTTAATATTATTGCTAGTGACAATTATTGAGGACTTGCACACTTTTTGCGTACAAGTGTGCGTATTGATTATACATGTGTATGTGTGTGTGTGTCTTTCGTTTGTTGCATTAAAAGAGAAAGCACAAAAACAACAACTGAAAAAAGAATTGCAATGTGAGGAGAATGCCAGCGTCGTTTGTCGATTGGATAGCCAAGTTGCCGGATAAGCTTAAAGCACACATATACCATACATCCCATACAGGTGTAAACACATACACACACATACACCCATACACATGTATATGAAATAGTTGCTTCTCTTTTCTGTTTTTTTTTTGTTTTTTAGTTTGCGGTTGTCCTTTGCAAAGTGTGTGAAAAACTGTATTCAAGCATGAAATTATGATAATCAACAATTGGCCACTTGTAATTGCCTTAATTACCTGTTATAAACAATTATCACGCCCTATTATCACCATATACACACACATACAAATGTACATACATACATACATACATACATACATACATACAGGTGTACCTGTATATGACCCGAAGTATTAGCAAGTTTTGTTGAACTTTTTTTCTGGAGTGATATTCATATTTTAATTGTACAATAGTTAATTTGTTTTTTTTTATTAGACATGCATACATAGTATGTACACACATACATATGTACATACATGCATGAGTAATTTGAATCATTATACCCGTATGTATATGATGACATATGACGTATGACGTATGTATAAACAAATGTATGTGTATATTTATTTATTTATTATGTACGTGTATAATTACAATAGGTTCTACAACTAAATAGAATTAAATTGCAAAATATTAAAAAATCATATTAAAACACAAACATTTTGTATGTATGTACATAGATAATAATAATTATCGTATTAAATATTATAAACAATTGTTTATAAATCTCAAATTGTTTACACGCGAATTCGAATGAATGGTACTTACATGGCACATGGTACATGGTACATATGTTTATATATACTTGTTTAATTATGGTTTACAATGTTTATAATTGAGTTTTAGTAAGGGGTGTCTCCAAATCGAGCACACCCGACCTTCTCCTGTTCTCCTGTTCATTTGTTTACATTCGTATTGATTCTACTTAAATCAATTGCATTTTACGAGATTCTGTTTTCAAAATTTCTTGTTAAACCAATTTATTGAAATGGTAATGTATATGTCTGTGCTGTGCGTATGTGTGTATGTGTGTACGTAAATACATTTGTATGTACCATTTGAGTGCAATATATAATTATTTTTAGTTTCTTTCTTCCAGACCACATAGTTCCGCTTGAGTTCAGATAATATTATAACATACTAGCACTACCACATACGGTGTATATGGTATATTTATGGTATGCATATTTATCAGCTTTCAAATGTGATTCATATGATAAATACAAACTGAACATTACAGTACTATGAGTACAAAAAATAAAACAATTTTTATTTAGTTTCCTGTCGTTAAGTTGCATTTCCAAAAAACAAAAAACAAACAACTAAAGTCTCATATACTCGTATATTATGGTTATGTGAAAAAACAAAAACAAAATAAAATCGAACTTGTCAAAAGTTTTCGAATCAACGCATTATTAGATACCCTGTACCCAATTTTCATATACATATACCATACTATGTACATACAAATTGGAGTGAACTGCAAAAATTAACAATATTTAAGCACAAAAATAATTTCACTTTTGAACACTAAATGAAAAACACTTTAATGCTTTCAGGCTATATCATATTATATCTTTTGATCAATTATGTTTCTCACATATTTCGGGAGGTTTTTTAGAATTTGATTGTTGGCACAAAATGATTTTTGAGCAAATTTCATTTTCGTAATTTCAAATTATTTGCTTTTCAGTGTTTGGTTTTGTTATTTTTTTTGTTATTTTTAATAGTTTATTTGAAATTCCTTGAGCATTTTTGTAAGAAATGCAAAAAAAATTCAACGCAGACCGAAAACACGGAAACGCATTCAGGGCAAGTGCGTCCACTTTTTCTTTATTTCAATTCATGTTTTTTAAGTTTATTTATTTATTTTGTTTTTTTTTTTTGCTGCTCTCCGTCGCATTCAGTGGATAAATTCAAGTGCAGACAGTAATGGAGAACAACAACAACAACAACAACAACAACAACAATAAACGATATTAATAACAACAAAAGCAACCAAGTTGCGCTCACTTGACAGCAACAACGGCGCGTGCGCAAATTCAACTGGTCCGTTAGAAAGCGGCAAAACAAATGACCATCATTGGCTGTTGACGCTGCCTGCTCTGCTGCGGCTCTGACTGCGGCTGTTGGTGGTGGTGCAGCCACCAGGTAATCGGGTCAAGTGATTTAGAAAAAAAAAAAAAAAATATACAATATATATATATTGTATATATATATATAATGCACACTCATATATATGTACACAGATATGCCTGCATACACACACACATACGTATGAATACACGTAGTAAAAGAAAACTGCTCACAACTGGGCGGAAGTTGGGTGGCGGCGACAACGGCAACGGCAGCGTTCGGACATTGATAAAAGGGAATTGGAAATGAAGCGAGAAGACGAAGCAGATGTTGATACAAGTGCACAAGTGCAGAGCGCGAGCAAAGACTGCAGGAGAGCTGGAGCAGAGCAGTCGAAGAGAGAGAGAGAGAGAGGCAGAGAACGCGCATGCAGGCAAAAGGAAACACAAGCAAAAGAGATGCAATGTTCAAAATGTATACAACGGGGGGTCTCTCTTTAACGACAGTGGTCTCTCTCTATGTGTCTTAACACAGATACACAGGGTGCAAGCCATGGTGTCTGTGCGTTTATGTTGGGTGCGGGTGCAGCCCGAAAAAAAGCTTTGTTTTGGGGGTGGGTGGCAACGCACCGGCACCGGCAGGCACACCGGCGTAACGTTAGCTTTCCAACATTTTCTTTTCACTTTTTGTGTTGTTGTTGTTGTTGTTGTTATTATTTTCAACCACTATACAAATAAGGCAATAGAGACAAATGAAGGAGAGAACACGAAACGGCCTCCTGGTGGTAGTTCCGTTACGTGTTTGTTGTTGCATATGCATTTATTGACATTTTTTACTTTTTAGCGTTTGTAATGCACTTAATGACTGTTACTTTCCTAGCTTTTTTTACAGTAAATACGTGCAACTAATTAGCTCTTGTTTATGCATATACATACCATACATGCACATAGATTTACCAGAACGGATGTGAATGTAAAAGGAGTTGCTGCTGCTACCGCCTTAGCTGGTCTTGCTTTACACTGAGCCTTGTTTGTTGTTTGCAGCCGGCACACACCCTTTTTAATGCTCTGGCGCCGCAACAAGAAGAACAACAACAACGACAATAACGAAGCTGAGCCGATGTTGCCTTCTGAGCAAACAAAGGAGCAGTTTTGCACCCGATTCACATATACACTCAGGCAGAAATATATATGCAACATGCAAAAAAAAAAACTCAAATGTTGCACTTACACACACTTACGCATGTATATATAAGAGACACAGGGTGGACAACATATTGACTAATGATTTTGGATTTATAACTTAATAGAACTCACATAACACAAGGTAAAAAAAACAACAAAACTTAGCACTCACAAATTACATTGGCACACCCTTCTTTATTTTTGTTTAATTCACTGCAACTGCACAAATTCATTTAATTCTTACATTAAAAGTTGCATCGGCTTTTCGGTGCTCTGTTGCCCGCTGTTAAACATAGAAATCGATGTGTCGAGTATGTTCTCGATATAAGTGTTCCTTATCGATATTGCTTTTGTTCTCGATAATATGAAATCGGGTATTGTTCTGAAAATTGAAAATAAAATCAGATTTTTATTACCCTATATATACTTTAGTGATAAATATTCCTTTTCTTAAGTCCACAATTACACTCTGTATGCAATTTTGTTATTTTCGCGCTTCTAAGATAATTTATCGATATAGTGAAATTTCAAATAAAAATTTATAAAATATGAATTTCTATGCATTTCTTTAACTAACTTATTTAAAAGTGCTGACAAACATTTTAAGAGTATTTATAACAACGTTTTTTTTTGTAAATAGAATTAATTAATGGAACGGCTGAGAACACCAAAGCAGTGCTGCCACTTTTGCTATTTTTCCTGGCTATTTCAAAAACTAAAAATCAAAATTAATAAGTGTGCTTTTATATTTTTATTTGGAAATTTTTTTATATTTACATTAATTGATTAATTCGAATATGTGATTCGAATATTTGCCGATAATAGGCATAATTTTACAAATGATGCCACATCAATAAATTTAAAAAGTCGATAACTACGTAATTTTATGGCAGGGCTGCAACACAACACGCAGAATATAAAAATAAGTGCACACGTAATACATCGATAGTAACGTAACGATAGTGCCATCGATTGCTTAGCTGCCTGAAACTGCTGCAGCAAATCCTATTATTTTTTTTTATTATTTATTAAATAAAATTGAATTAAGTTGATTTAATTGCAATGTTAAAGTTGATATGAAGTGGCAATGCAACGTAACGCAATTGTGTATTGTGATAACGTGTAATTAAACGTAAACGTAAAAAATATATTAAAAAAACGCGAGCGCTTTTTGGCTTTGCGGGTGTGCGTGTATTATATGTACGTATGTGTTGTGAATCTGCGTATGTGCATGTGTTCGTATGCGTATAATTTTGGTGTGCGGCTGCAGAAGGCAACGACTCGGCGCGGCGCTGCCCAGCATCAACAGCAGCAGAAACTACAACAACATCAACAGCGAAATACAAATCAAAATCAATGCTGTCAACAGCTAAGGATAATAAAATGAATATCTTGCATAAAATGGGTAAGTTCCAAAAAAAAAAAAAAAAAAAAAACCAAAAAACCAAAAAACAAAACAAATTGAAAAATCATGTACCAAATTTTAAATAATTCATGAAAAGCATCAGAACATTTCCGATTCGCCGTGTCTAACACCTGCATTGGTGGGAGCAGCGACAGCGGCAGCATTAGCTTATCTGTATACACATTACCACACACACACACACACGCATGCTTATACTCCTAGGCAGCATGCTGAATATGTATGCATGTCAATGTATGTGTAAATGCTGTCGCTGCGATGCTCACTTCTTTGTAAAATCTGCAATAACAAAAATAATTTTAAGCAAGTGAGAACACAATAATGACAATAGTAATAATTACAACAACATTTGTACAGTTATTAGTGGAAATCCTTTAGCCCACCCACACACACAAATCCATAAGCACACACATGCATGCATGCTAACTCACACACACACATTAGCCCGAAATGTGCAGTTGGTTTATGCGTTTTGGGTTTATCAACAAGTCTATTTTTAGTGTATGCGCCTCGGGAAGTGTTAAAACTGAAGTATAATTTTACTGACAATGTGTGTGTGTGTGTGTACGTGTGCGTGTGTGTGAATGGCACACACTATATACAACCAGCTCCCTTTGCCCCCCCCCACCTCCATCTAACAGCTAATATGCCCGCAAGCCTATTCGTCTGTCATTCAACACTCTACAATTTGCTCTCAGCCGCCTGTTGTTGGTTTCTTTATCCTCTCATTCCACTAGGTAGACTTTGCTTACAAGCTATCTCTTTCTTCAGTTACCTACCATACATACATCTCCAGTGAAATTTCTGAGGCTACGTTTGTACTCCCTTTTCATACCTTTGCCGAGCGTATTAATTTATAATTTTGTCCTGGAATGAGTGAAGGGATAGGATAAGGATGTCCGTCTACAATTTCTCTATTTCTATGAAAACCCGTTATTATCCTCTTTATGGTTGCACGCATTGAAATCAAAACACTCTATCCTTATATCATAAACAATCCGTTAAGATGAATTGATTGTAATTGTAATTGTTGGTATCTTAGGTATATTTATTTTTATTTTTTATATACACATACAGTTATAAAAATAAATGCAGATCTTCATTTCTTTAACTTTTGAGGGTATAAATTATTCGGCACTCAACAGTTCCTTTTTTTTATTGTTAATCTTCTCTTTTTCGTTATATAATTTATTAAATGGTAAATTAAATGGAATCCTTCTGAAACTTAAACTTGGGTGCTTCTAAGTACCAATTCCTGGAAGAGCTTTAGGACTACCAACAATAAAATGCTTTAACTTAAAACCAAAAGAATACAAATACATATGTATGTATGTATATCTATGTATGTATACCGTTTTCTAAGTAAAAGCATCTTTTAATGTTTATACTGTTATATTAATTTATCAGGCAGTAAATGAATTTTGTGCGTAAGAATAAATCTTCCATTTATTGTCATCCCTGTTAAATAAATTCTAATTGCAAACTCATCTTTCAATCTTAATAAACCCAAAAGATATTCTCAGAAATTTATAATTTTCAAAATTAAAATTGATTCAACGCTACTTTAAGATACATAACACGTTTGCAGAAAATATAAAAAAATAAATAGAATAAAATAAAACATAAGAGTTCCTGCCACATCATTCAAAAAAATGTTAATATGTTATTATGTATGTGCATATATTAGTATACATATGTATATACATGTATGTATGCATATGTAATAAATGAATCATTCTGGAGAAACCGTAGCAATCACTGAGACATTACAGTATATACTACTCATCATTGGCACGCCCCTTTTTTAGGGCGTGAAATAATAGTCAGCGAAAATAATGTGGCTTCTACGTTTTTATTAGGTTTATATGCTATACATACACTTACATATGTATGCATATACCATACATGTATGTATATATAATAATAATAATAATAATATTGTAAACACAAGTACAAAGATTTCAATAGAGCAAAATAATTCAATTCTTTTATACAAAACAAATTTGCACCTTGTGGCATTATACGGCCATATTATGATATTACAGATCTGCAAGATATATGCATACATATATCAATATATCTCTTATTTTTATTTAATTTTATATAATTATGTTTTTATGTCATGTTTGGTTTCATCTAACAACGTGTCGGTTGGGATATTAAAATTGTTTTGTTTTAATTAGAGACAATTTAATAAGTTTTTTGTTTTACAAGTGAGGTGGTTCGCAATTTCTTAAAAATGTTGTTCTTCTTCTATACATTTATTTAATTGTTATAGTTGTTGTTGTTGTTGTTGTCATGACAGTGCAAAGTCTGAGACGACGACAGCTTGCAAGTAGTTTATTTAAGATTTGATAAGCACTCGGCGTTTTGTGTGATAATGTATTAGCGTTGACGACAACAACAACAAGTACTCAACCCGCCCGCCACTGCAGCAATGACAATAAAGCGTCGCATCACACGTACACGTACATACAGATACATGCAGATGTGACTGTATATGTGCATAGCACATAGGTACATACATACCATACATACATCTATCAAATATTATATTATAGAAAAACTAAAGAGAGTCAATTGTTGTTACACACAGTGCAAATGCTCTGGGCATATGCTTGTTATGCTCAACGGCCCGTGGGCCACCCAACGGACGCGCCATTCCAAGCGATTAGATTGTGAAAACGCTCACCGCTTGTAGCTCATCGCTCATCGCTCACTGCTCACTGCTTGCTGCTCGCTGCTCACCTCTCATCGTTTACCGCTCGCCGTTTGCCGCTCAACGCTCAGCACATGCTCAAGTGGCTCTGAGCTGCGCCCCAGTCGGACTCAGTTGGACTAGACAGACAATTCAGTAAATTCAGTTAGTCGCACGCGAAATATTCACATCGACGGTAGAAAAATAAAAAACGCGCTTGGGCGCGTTCTCTCTCGCTCTTTCGTTAACATACAGCGCCTTTGCCATTGCCCACCCGCGCTCCAACCGGTCCAACCCGTGTCCATCCCATCGTCCGGGGTGATATCATTTGTGTGCGCGCGCGTACAACACCGACACCGACAGCGGGCAGCGGACAGACAGGCATTATCAGAGGGGAAAGGGCAAGCTTACAGCAAACGATCCCCCAATGTCATATCAATTGTTTTTGCAATTACAATAATAATAGTTAACAAATCCATTTTTATTCGAACCGATCGCTCTTTCGTATTTGTTTTTATTTTGTTTAAGTGTAAAAAGTGACCAAATATTGATCCACCTGATAAACAAAATCAAAAGCACACACACAAAAAACAAAAAGAAGTAAAAAATCCGATTGCAAAATAATCGAGAGAAATCTCAATTCGTGCAACAATTGCCAAAATTTTGTCAATTTCGTTTGGGATTAACCCAATATCGTTTGAAAGCGAAAAAGTTGCATCGATTCGGTTTTGTGAGAAACCAAAAATCGATTGAAAATTATTGATGCGTTCCGCTCCAATTTCCATATTAAAGGGCGGTCGAGCTGAGTAAATATTTGCAAAGTTTTTGTTTTTGTTTTTATTTTCAAAAACATCGCGAAATAGTTTTACGGATGAGCGCAATGCGCGTTTTAAATACGGAGCTGCGTTTGCGCTTTAAAAAACGCAAGCCGCGTCCATTCAATCGAGCGGCCAGCGCCGATGATGCATCTCCAGCAGCGGCAGCGGCAGATGAATCGATAGACAATGGAACCCTCAACCTGCGTATGTATTATTCGCAAAAGTGAATTTAAAAATAATAAAATAGAGATAGACATAGCCGAATGGAGAGAGGGAATGTGAGAGAGACGGCAGTTGTATATATTCTCATACTCATATTGTATAATTAACTTATTATTATTAATAAGTATGTAGTTATTATTGTAATCGGTATGTTAATGCTACTGTCAATTGAATCGATAAAGATGAGCACAAGCAATCGAGTTGACCTTGACAACCATTGATCGAGAAGCATGGATATCGATATAATCAATAAAAACAAAAACAAAAAGAAAACCAAAAAAAAAAACAACAAAAACTAATTATGTACCTTTTTTTGACATGAGAATATACATACATATACATATGTATTTACGCAAATGCATTTACTTAATTGATAAGCTAAGCATAAAAATACACACACACACACACACACACACACACACACACACACACACACACACATAGAAATATGTATGTATTTGCTCTCTAACTGTTAAATTGCGGGCATAGGCACTCGCTGAATATAATGCTTGTGAGTGTGTGTGTGTGTGTGGGTGTGTTTGGTTAGGAGATAGGGGGAGGGGGAGGGGGTGGCAATAGGTTGTTATGGTAGTTAGTTAGGTAGGTAAATTGCTGAATGGCGCTCACTCACTCACTCACTCACTCAATTGATCAATTTGTTTTGCACTCACAGCTGAATGGGCAATGCATAGTTGATAATGTAATGTTCAATGGGCTGGAAGTGGAACCGGATGCTGTCTCAATAAATGTTTCAATTGTCAATTATTGAATGTTATGTGTGGGTATTTCAATTAACAAATATTTAACTGATATCAGATGCGATATGAGCGTTTAACACATATGTATATACACATACAAGTATTTTGTCTAATCTAATCGATAGAGTCTTGTTATCAGTATGCATTATAAATTTTGTGCCTTTATTGGCTCACAATTTGCATTCATAATTTGCTTTAACGTACTCAAATATATATATCATATATGAATATGTATGTATGTATGTATGCATGTATATGTTATAATGCATGTGTACAAAGTACATGTTTAGTTTTGTTTTGTTTCCTTTAATTGTTGTCTAATGAACAATTTTTATCGTTGCTTTCACTGCACTTTCTAAATACCATGAAAATGGCTATTAACAATTTGCGGTCAGGGGAGGAAAAGATGGTACAGAAAGCTAGATGTGGTTCGAGGGGTGGGTAAGGCTCATATACAGAGCCCTGTCAACTGTTAACAATTCTATGAAATGTATATATATGTGTATATGTGTATGTGTATATGCTTATTGTTTGTATGCCAGTTACCAGTCTATTTGTTTATTATCATATGTACAATCGAAGCAATTCAACGGACTTGAAATATTTTGACAAGCGTTGATATTTACATTACTCATAATATAATATTGAATACATTGAACAATTGAACAATTGAAGAACTTTGATTGGTAGAAAAGTGAAAAAAACGTTATGACGCTATACACAACATCATCGGTTAAAAACGTAAACAACTAACATAGACAACTAAAAACACAGGGCTTAATCATCATGTATATACATTATATGTACATACATGCATATGTATGTATGTGCATTAAATTCGTGCATTTGTCGTGCATTTACAATTGAATTGAATGTCGAATGTACTCATTCATAAAGGTGTTGAATACACGAATGAAATATTGTTCAACATGTGCGGAAGATGATCAAGATAAATGACGGAAATGCTTATAACCAAGCAGAGGTTACTTTTGGTCAAGAACTAGAGAAATCTGAATAAACATATATTATTATTATAGTTTTTTTTTCTTTTTTTATTTTTTCCAAATACAATTGTTATTGTTTTGTTTACTGGTTGATTATTTAGCTGGAAGTTATCATAGTTATGCTCGCCTCTTGTTGATCACGTACTGCACGGCGCTTTCCCTGCTTTTGTTGGTTGGTTGGTGTCAACTTGATTGTGGTGGCTCTTAACTCATATTCATATTTATACTCTTTATGCTTTTCACTTATTTTTACACGTACAAGCCAGCACACACACACACACACACACACACGCAGGCGAGCAAACACTTTTGCTTTCCTATAGGTTTCATTTTAATGTCTAATAAATGCCAACCGCGTTGTCGCCTATCGCTTTAAACGAGCATCCAACTATGTCATAATTGGAAGTTACCCCCTCCCCCCGCCTCCCGCCCCTTAGCACCCCCAGACGGGCCAAGTAACATACAGTGGAGCCTCTCTCTTTCTTCTTCATTTTGTTTGTCCGCTCTGCATGAGAGGTTTTAATGTATTGCGGCGAGTATGTACCATCCATAAATTTACTTACATACTTATGTATTGCATGTATATGTATATATATATATATCTATGTACATACATACATACATACATTGTTTATTGTCCGGGTTTCTTGGCTTTCTTCTGGACAGTCAACATGGCGTTAAGTTTTCTTTTGTGCAAAACTTTCAATTCTTTTTCTCTTTGCGTGCCATATGCATACATATGTATGTATGTATGTATGTACATGCATGTCTATTTGAAAGACACATACATACATACATACATACATACATTTGTCTCTATATGTATATACATATAATACATACGTATGTGTGAAAATTGCTTATGCTTTGCGATCCAAAATAATACACAAAAAAAAGAGGAAAAGGAAAAGCAAAACATTTGTTAACAATTTTGGTCAAATATACAATAAATATTTTAACATTAAGCATATAAAATATTTATGGTATATGTATGTATATGGTATACACAGTTTCGAAACACTTAAATGTTGTTATCTATGTTGCATAAATTAGATCTTATCTCTGAATACCGATCACTTTTTTTGGTACATTTTAGTTATCTATTATATTATATTATATTATATTATATTTTATTATATTATGTGATATGAACAAAATGATAAAATCTTGTCTCGACATGTTTGGATTGTTGTTCATCTTGTCTAAACAAATTTGATATGCTCAAGCGAAGCAATTATTTTAGTACACGCGTATGTATGTATGGGCATGCATTTTGTTATACAATACAATATTATGAAAATTTCATCAAATTCGCACACATGTATGTTATGTATATACATACCATACCATACCATACATACATATAACATACAATAATAAAGCTGGTATAGGGCATGGCGGCTTCACTCCCCGTTAAATGCCTATAAATATACAATGTATGTATACAATGCTTGAGTCATTTTGATATGTGGGTTAGTCAAAAGAATTAATCCGTAATGAACCTGTTGACTTGAAAACGAGTATAACATACATACATACATGCATACATGTGTAGATATGTATGTATGTGTATAAATATAATCGAAAAGTGAGCTCGAAACATGGAAATATCTTTGAAAGCTGAATAAATTAACTTTTTGGTAAGATAACAAATTGTCAAACATAAATGATGAAAGCCGAGTACTTTTCAAGTGTATGCAAATGAGCCAAAAACCACTGTGAACCGGCCTCCACACGGCCTGAAACTTGGATGAGATGTGCGATGTGCGATGTGAGAAGCGTTTGGGTTCTTCTCCGCCGAGTGCTGCTATTTTGATGGAAGATTTGAGGGGAAAGAATGGAGCGGTTTTTCTAACTTTTGGTTCGGTTCAGTTGGGTTTCGTATATGGTTCGTTTGTGTGTGTATAAATTGATGACGGTCACAAGCGTAATATGTATATATGTATGTATCTCCGTACGTTAACATAGCTTAGAGCGTCGACGTCATTGCTGTTGTTGTGGGTGACGTATGTACACACACACACACACACACACACACACACAACCCGCCAACAAATACCAACGCAAACGCACACCCAGCCATGCACGCACACACTTACACACACACACACACATAAGTTTGTATATACATACATACATACATATAAAGTCACAATTCAGAGGAGCGACATTGAATTCTCTGTAGGCTTTTCTTTATACCCTCGCTTAGGGTATTGTAATTTCGTTAAACAATTGTTTAAATACATGCTTAAATTTGGAAATGGAGAAGACATATTAGCTAAGCTAAGCATACATATTGTTTAAATGATTTTGGCAAAGTTGTTGTTGTTGCTTCTAATATTATTATATTGCAATGAGGCAGTACGATTAATTGTTATTATTGATTTGTACTATATATATATTTAAGATATATGTTAAATGTAGATTAAGTATTTCTGTTCGATTGTTTCAAGGGTGTGTATCCCCCCAATAGGGTATATGCTCGTTCATACATACAGATACATATCTATCTATCTACGTACGTGTATGTATGTATGTATGTACGTGGCTTCGCTCTTCGTTTGTGATGCGTTGTGAGTTCTATTTCCTTTCTTGTTGTTGCTGTCGCGATTGTTGTTGTTGTTGTTTATACACTCAAATTTGTTGGTTTTCTTTTTCATTTCGCTTGTGTTGTTTTGTTGTTTCTTTTGTTTTTTCTGTTATTTTCTGTTATTTTCTTCTTATAGAACGCATTATTAATTATGAAGCGTGCTGTGCTCAAAAGTTATCTAACCGTTGCCGGGCAAACACATGACAGGAGCGCGTCTCATACACTTTATACGGCGATTCATCCGCGACAGAAAGAAAAACAACAATTACAATAAAAATATAATAATATGTATAAACAAAAAAGCAAACAAAATATAAAACAACAACATTTCAATATAAGACGGCGAAAATTGTCGAAATTCATGCAAAACAACAATAAAAAAATATTTAATTGTAAAAAATGCAAGAGACAAGTGAAAGTTTTGTCACCGTTTCATTATGAATGCATTTATGTACGTAAATAAATACACATACATATGTGCAATATTAAAAATAATAAGAAAACAATAAATTCAATTAAGAACTTTTATTAAAGCGAATAACCGAATCGTCACCAGCATTAAATTGTTAAAGTGAGTAATTATTAAAATATGAGAAATGTTTGCAAATGATTGTTCAAATAAACATGTGAATAACTTAAATATACAATCTATATATTGCACATACATATACATACATACCATACATACATCTATTCAAAGAAAATTCATGCTATTTTCATTACAAATACAATTCGTGGGCGTCTTCTTCGAAGAGCGATGCATTTGTTTTGTTTTCGGGTTTCTTTTGCTTTTTTTTTGGTTAAAATTAATTTTTTTTTTATTTTTGTTTTGTTTTTGCGATTGTATGTGTGTTTGTGTGTTTGTGTGGAGCTTCGTTTTTGGATTTTCCTTCAATGGATTTCATTGAATAGTTGCATGATGACCGCACCTGCGGTGACGTCATGCCACATTTATGATGGTGACAGCAAACAGCCCGGGGGGGGGGGTGGGTGAGGCGGAGAACAGGGTCAAATCAGCCCTGTACAGCATGTGCCATGCATGTCTACTGTGTGTGTACGATGCTGTTGTTGTTGTTGTTGTTGATCATTGAACTGTGTCGATAGAGTCAAAAAGTTGTTTCGTTTTATATTTGTCTTTCGTTTGTTTTTTTATTTTTATTTTTTTTTGCTCCCGAGTAGTGTATTATTATTATTGTACAATATTCTTCTTCTTCTGCTTATTATTATTATTATTATTATTTGCTTTTTCTTTTTGTTTATGACAAATTTAACGATTTGTTTGTCGTGTTGTTGTTTTTAGCTTTGGCTCGTCAACAACAGAGATTATGTCATATTTGTTGCTTATGCATGTATGTATGTATGTGTGTTTGTTATTAAAAAGCACACCAGTGAAATATATACATAATACACATACATACATACATACATACATACATTGTGAGTCTTAAAACAATCTGACTTTGACCGAAAAATGGCATTAGACAGTTCTAACAGTGTTATCAATAATCTATTATATATACAATACATAAATAGACTTATTTAATTCGCATAAGCTTTATCTAATTCGAATGAATATTAATCTTAATTATTTTCATGTGTTTTTTTTTTAAATAAAGTTTTTTAAGTTAAAGTCGCTGAAATTTGCATTCAATTGCAGCATACTTTTAGGCTTTATCGCTGCAACATTTGATTTTAAATAAAAATACTGTGCATATAACATACACTTGTAATTAATAAAAAAGTTAAACAATTAATTTAGTAATATTCTACACATATACATTCATATGCATTCGTATATGTATAAGTTATAGGGTATTCCAAACATGGTCTTCCTTTTTTGGTATTTTGGGATCGAAAACAATTTTGATTGCTGCGATTGTTGTTCGCATATCGCGATGTTGGCGGTTAGAAAGCATAACACATAGCACTTGCACACACACATACGCACATACACACACGCACACACAGACACATGTACAAAGAACTGGAAGCACATTCCATAAATTCCATAGCGGGGGTCGTTCGTTTTGTATTTGGGAGCCTCTTGTGGTGCCATTCAACGGTTTTCGTTTTGTTTTTATTTTGCATTTCGCGATCGCTATTTCGACGCCCCGTCTCGCTCTCTAGCTGAATGCTCTCTTTCTACTCGTTTTAAGCCAAATATTATTCTCTCTTCTCGCTGGCTGGCTTATATAAACTGGTTGTATACAAAACTTGGCCGGTCAGTCGGTCGACTTGGTAAAGTTGTCCACTTTAACCAGAGGCCATTTGCAAATATTGGTCAACTTAAAAGTCCGGAATTTAAGCATAGACAACAACTTCATCATCTGCTTCAACAACATAATGAACATTGTCGCTATTAACATTATGATGGTCGGGTGTGCCAAATAATAGTCACCCAAACTCGAATCGCAGTCCCCTCACCTGTTCAGCGGGACTGGTCTGGTCCAACCCGCTTGTCGTTGAACCAATTTCCCATTTCCAATTTTCAAATGATGCCAAACGGTTCTGGTTACCCAACTATTGGCCAAATGCTTAACGTTAACGTTATTTGAGCCTGTTCTTCAAATATGTGTGAATAATTGAAATTGGGTGAATATGAGTTATGATGGCGATAACTCAAAATCTTTTATTCGAAGAAATATTACAATATACTCGTAATATTAAAAGTCTAGGCCTAATTTATTAACTCATTTCTTTAATTTGATTTTAAAATAAAAACAAAAGCTTATTTATATCATTAATTATTAATGGTACTTGTGTTTGAGATTTCTTTGATTATAAACAAAAAATAAAAAAAAAATAAAAACATTTAACAATCTCTGGTAATTGCCACAAATTGAAAGATAGAGTATTGAGACATGGAGTTGAAATATTTCGACTTTAGGGTATCTAGTAGTCGAGACAGCGTTCGAACTTCTTGTTATTGATTGGCTCGTTTAAAATGTTGTTACTAATAGTATTATGCTATTGCGATTGTTATAAACAGTTGCGGGTCAACATAACGAGCTCTCCCTACGGTAATTTCTCTCTTTTTTTTTTTTTCAATCAATTCTACAATTAAATTACCCAAGACAAGACTCTGCATACTTGAGTACATATGTATGTATGTATGTGTGTATGTGTGTATGTTATTTGGGGCTTGTGGCTTATGGCAGCCGCCTGCAACAACAATTACAACAACAACAACAACAGCAACAGCTTCCCTCCTTAGCTGCCCCTTAAACAATGTATATACTTATAACATACATATGTTTATGGTATATGTATAAATAAAAAAAACAAAACAAAAATTATTATTTCAAGGCAAGTCACGATCGTGCGCCACTTGCAAATTGTTGAAAACCTGCCATTGCCGGGCCCCAGGGCCAAAATAAAATAAAAGAAAAGAAAAGAAAAAAATTGAATGAAAAAAAAAAAACTAAATAATGGAGAAGTCTGTTGTATTCCTCAAATGATAACAGAGAGCAGCCACTCGGACTCGAAAGAGAGAGGAAGGCAATAAAAGAGAGGTAGAGCAAGAGAGAGAGTGAAAGAGAAAGAGAGAGAGAGAGAGGGAGACAATGAGTAGCCAAAATGTTGTTGGTTTTAGTTTTTGTTTTTGTTTTTTTTGTGTTGCTTTTCTTTTTTCTTTACGGTCATATCTATTGGTGAATGTTAAGTGAGTGTATGAATATTGTTGCTGGACACAGTTGTTGTTGCTGCTGTTGCTATTGTTGTTGTTATTGTTGTTGTTGTGAGTAAGTCGCTAGTCGAGTTGTTGGGAGCCAGTACCATTTGATGCGCTGTTATGGCTCTTCGTTGCTGTTGCTGTTGTTGCTGTTGTTTAATGGCTGGTTAGCGGACCTGGCGACTAGCTGTTGCTGCTGCCAACTATCAACTGCCAACTGGCGATTGCCGTTTGCGGATTTTCATAGTTCAGTGCGCTTTCCAGACGACAACGCTGACGACAGCAGCATCAGCATCCGCAGCGGCAGCCGCATTTTGTCTCGTCTAAATTTAACAATTTTTTTGTTTTTGTGATTTATTAAATAAACACAACAGCAACAGAAAAAGTTTAGCAGAAATTGCTGTTCAAAAACGCAAAAAAAAAACCAAACAAAACAACAAATAATATTTTTCTTTATAAATGAAAATACAATCGGAAAAAGAAAAGAAAAACCATGCAGAATATTCGAAAAACAAATCTATTTAAAAATCAAGTGCAACAAAACTAACAATAATTAAATATAATATTTAATACAAAGTGCAATAAATATAAAGTTATTATTTTCTATTGCCACAAAATTGTTACTGTTGTTGTTGTTGTTGTTGTTGTTGTGTTTGCTGTTGCTATTATGCAATCATAAAATAAAATGCCGAAATTTGATGAATCTTTCTTAAGCGACTGCGCGATTGCCGAACGCTGGCGTTTCTATTCGTACACGGTGAAGCAACAAGTCCAAGATGAGCATCATCATCATTATCATCAACAGTTGCAGCCGCAATGCGACGATGATAAACAACAACTATTACAGCAACAACAACAGCAGCAGCAACAACAACAACAACAGCAAAAAGAGCGGTCATTATGGTCAATGCGAGATAATAATAATAATAACAACAATAAGAAAAATACGCTGCATGACATCAAATTCCACAGGCGGCGTAAATATAAAAAATTGCCACGTTTGGCATTATCATTAACAACAACAACAACACCAGCAACAGCTGCAACTGTAGCAGCAACAACTGCAACAACAACACCAACAACACCATGCATGTTGGCCAAGAATGTGGTGTGCTGTAAGTGAAAGTTTCAATATGCAACATCAAGCACTGCTCCACCCCCACAACGCCCACATTTTCGTTTAGCTGCAATAGTGTGATGGTGCAGGGGATGGGGATGGGGATGGTGTTGAATGGTGGGGGCGGCAATGGTTCGCTTAACGTTTGGCATTTGTTGCCAGTTGCCACTGTAAATCATGCAAATCAAGAGCAGCACATGGTCAAATACCCTACAGTTCATATATTGTATATATAGGGTATATAAGCAGATGTCTTCGCCAATTGAATATAACATTACAATTAAATAGCTGCTCAAATTTATTGTGTATATATATGTATATATGTATGTACACATGGATATATGAACTTGACATCTGTAGAATTTATTAAGAAATCTTTATAGATATTGGATACTATAAGAGTCAATAAATATTTTAGATAAATGGCTAGAGTATCTTAAGTCTAGCATATTTAGTTAATCATACTCTTTAGTTTCTCATTGTTTTTTTTTTTTTTGTGTTTGGACTCTTTTTTTTTTGCCTTCTCTCTCGATTTCTATTCCAACGTTTTTTATTGGCATTTCAAATACAAACGCTGAATAAAAAACACATAAGATTGTCATCTCCTTTGATGCTGGCCAGTGTGAATTTGAATATGTAACAGTACTATACATAAGTATGTATATGTATGTACATACATAAGAATATGTATTTATGTACATACATGTTTAATAATTACGTTGAACAGCGACACGAAACAAATTCATATATTTATGTACATACATGCATATTTATAACAAAATATAAAACTTACTTATGCTTTGGATATACATATGTATGTGTGTGTGTGTATGTATGTATATCCAACAAATTCACATACGATATATAAATTTATTAATATATTCATTATCAGCTATAGCGAAAGTCTAAACCGAATCAAATAAAATCCAAAAACAACATTAATGGATTTCATGCCAAATTAAATGTTTATATACGTATACATATATATGTACATATGTATGTGTAATACATAAATGTTTAAATATTTAAATTATTTGTTTTGTTTTTTTTCCTTAAATATATTTATTTTATTTTTGTAAAATCATTTTTTTGAAATTTGATATCTGATTAGAATGTAAAAAAAAAGCAATTTATTTTGAAATTTAAATGATTGGATTGGAATTAAATAATTTGTTGTTATAATACGTTTTGAATTTGAAATTAAAAAACAATTCAAAAATGAAAAATGAAATTAATAGATTTTCGAAGTATTCAACAATCGCTTCGTGAATAATTTAATATAGGGTACATACATACATGTGATTCATAGCTATTATACGAGTATGTTACACATTATTGTCTATTGTTTAGTCATAAAATGACAAATGAGTAATAATTTTAAATTATTAATAATTATTGTAGTAATCAATTTGCTAAGATGTTGTTACCATATTTATTATTATTATTATTATTATTATTATTATTATTATTATTATTATTTTTTTTTTTTATTTTACTTTACCTTATCTTAACTAAATTCTTGAGTTTGATCGCATTTTTCAATCTTGATTATCCGTAGACGGCAGCATCAGCTCTCCATCTACGCCCAGCAACTGCTCGGGGGGCGGCGTTGGTGGGTGCAACAGCAGTAGCAATAATAGCATCAATAGCAACACCTATGCAGGCTTATCCTCCAGCTCAGCTTCAACGCCGCCGCCGCTGAAGACGGCGACAAATCAGCAAAGCGGACGAATTGCTAGTGGTGGCAATAGTGGAGTCGGCATTGTGCCACCGGCGCCCCCAAGTGCTGCCAACACAACAACAACAACAACAAACACAACAGCAGCGGCAGCGGCAACAGCAGCGGCATCAGGATCGGCCACATCGGGATCGTCGGGTCACAAGAACAGTCTGAAGGGCACAAAATTGGCGCGACGTGCGCGTTCCTTTAAAGACGATCTAATTGAGAAGATCTCACTGATGCGAACCACAAACAATACGCTGGGCAGGTCGCATTCGCCACATAGTCCCCGTAATAAGCACGCTTCCAAACCCCCGCCCACCACCGAGGAAGTGCAGCGTTCCACGCAAACGCTTGAGACGCACGTCAAAGATATATCGAATGCACTCAAGCACTTTCGCGATGTAATACTCAAAAAGAAGCTAGAGGTGCTACCTGGCAATGGTACCGTCATATTGGAAACCATTGCTAGCATGTATTCCGGTAAGCCATATCAAAGTAATCCCAAAACGATTTCCTTCCCCCCTCTATTTTGTTGTTGTTGTTGTTTGTTTATAGTCATTCAGTCATATACACTGAACGAGAACAGTGCCATCATGAGCTCCGCCACGCAGCAGGTGTATCAATCGCTCGGTAAGCTCATAAAGCTATGCGACGAGGTGATGCTCAGCGAGAAGAGCGGCGAGTGCGCCTCCTTGAGCAACGAGAATGTACGCGAGGTCATCGATCTGCTCGAGGATGCAGTGCGCGTAAGTTACATACAATACTTAAATTAAATAATTATAGTACAAATAAAATAATAATTATTATAATTATTAGAATCTGGTCACATTGGCGCAGGGTAAACTCAAAGAGCAGGATCAGTGCGCATTTCGTTATAGTGGCACGGGGCTAAGCGGGATTGGTGCCGCTGCAGATATTATGGGCGCGGTTACCGTTGGCACATCAACGGGCAGCGCTGGTGGTATGCGGGCGCCAACGGATGCAGCAGCGGCAGCGGTGGCGCAACGCACCTCGCTGCCGGACATTGCACTGACGCCGAAAGAGCGCGACATACTCGAACAGAGCAATGTGAATCCGATGCGCGGCTCTCATAGCACTGAGAGCATATTACGCGATACAAGCCCGCCGCCAAAGCCACCGCTGCCCAATAGATCAAGCAATCCGCCACCGTTACCACCAAAGCGTCGCAGTCAACCGCAATCGCAGCTGGTGAATGCATCTGTATCCATTATTTCGAATACGAATACGAATGCAAATGCCACCAGCCATTCGTCGCAGGCGAATAGTCCATTGCCCTATGCGCAATCCCATAATGTTAGCCTCAACTCGGATCTGGATTGTAGCTCGAATATCTCGCTGCTTAACTATGGCGTAGATCGGTGCGTTTCACTCCCGTTTATTTATTCAGATATTGTATTTGGATATTCATTTAATATATTCAATCGATTACAGGCTCTCGGTGCATTCTCGATCACCGGATGAGAATAGTCAATGCTCATTTGATTCGGCGTTGAATCATTCGCGTGAGGAGGAGGAACATCTACAGAAGACGTCAACGCGGACGATACATCAGCAGCTGGACGATGATGTGGATAAATTAATTAGCTACAGTGAGTACTCGCTATGAAATTTTTGTGTGTTTAGCCTCGGCTCAATCTTCTTCAATTGTTCTCAACTTTGATTGCGATCACAAATTGCAACCAGCAGAGACGCAGGCTGAGACTGCTGCTGTTGTTGCCATTTCACAGGAATCAACCGCAATTAACAACACAAATATGACGCCGCCTCTGCTATCGGCTATCGGCACGTGCCCTGGTCCGGGTCCGGGTCCGGGTCCGGGTCCTGGCACAATTGTTAGCACAACTGAGGCCAATACGGAACTGCGTAAAGCGGCCGCAGCACTAACCAGCAATCGTCATTCAAATGAATCGGGTATTCAAGGCTATTTCTTCTATTGCTATTATCCTGCTAAAACCTACAATATATCCCTCATTCATGTACAATTAGTCTGGTTCATTCTTTTATTGTATTTATTTTTTTTTTAAACTATAAACTCACAAATTGTTGATAAATAATTGCAAGAGTTTTTTTTTAAATCTAAAGTGATTGTTTATATTTTTATTGATTTTATTCTATTTGATCGAAATCAAATAATATGAAAATTATAAATCACATTTAAATCGGATGACATTATTTTGAATTCTTATTAATTCTTATTATAAATTAAATAATAACCAGCCTATTGTGCATAAGTGTCTATCTGTATTTATCTGTATATGTATATATATTTATATATATTTCATTCTGTAAATGTAGCTGTATATGTATCTCTATCTATGTTTCTTTTTTTTTTCTTTTGTTTTCGTTTCGACTTTCGACTTTTCCGTTTGCATTTGTTTGGTTCGAAATTATTCCCCCCCCCCCATTTTGCGCTGTTTAGCTGCTGTATATTGTACAATAATTTATTGCAATTATAATTTTGCTTTTAGTTTACTTGGTTTTATTTGTATTTTGTATGATATTATATATACTTACCATAATTTCTATATTTTAAATAACTTTAACTGACATCTATGCGTGTGTGTGTGTGTGTGTGTGTACGTGTGCGTGTGCGTGTGCATCTGTGTCCTTTTTTTATCGCCAGGTTTCGTATCGATGATGTCATTCCGCACCTCTACGCAGAGCGTGTCGAAGCGATCCTCGGAGCACAGTGTACAATCCTCTACAAAATCGTCGAGCAGCAATTCAGAGATTGCGTTCGGGATTAGCGAGACGGCAACAACGACAACGACGTCGACGGCAAGCAGGAGCAGCAGCGAGTATCAACATTTGAGCCAAGCGCAGTCAACGCATCGCAGTCACATTAGTAGCAGTAGCAGCAGCAGCCAAACAACAACAACATCATTATCATCATCAACATCATCAACATCAACAACAACAGCAACAGCAACAGCAACATTGTCTTCATCAGCAATGGCGGCAGTTACTAGCAGCAGTATTGAGCAGCTGACAGCAACACCAACCGGAACAACAACAATAGGATCAGCATCAGCGACAACATTAACAACAACAACAAAACAAACACTTAGCAACAATTGCTCATCGCCAGAACTAGCGCCAGCGCTGCCACCAAAAACGCAACAACGTGCAACAGCCTCGCGATACGATGCAGCCATGGATGAGCCAGATGATGGCAATTTGTACGTGTTGCAACAAGGCATCCCACTCACATATACATACTTATGTGTATATATGTTACATACAGTGTTTAAAATACTGCAGTCGAAGTAGCAGAAGTCGCAATATTTCTGCTTTTCGCTGCTTCGACTGCAAAGCAAAATTCCAAAATGAACTGTTGCTTCTGCTTATGCTTCTGAAAAAATCATAAGTCGCAGTCGAAGCATAAGCAAAAATGAAAGCAGTACTGTCGTGGACTGTCGTGAACTGAAAGCAACTGCTGCGGCGACTGTCGTGAACTGAAAGCAACTGCTGCGGCGACTATCGTGAACTGAAAGCAACTGCTGCGGCGACTATCGTGAACTGAAAGCAACTGCTGCGTGGACTGTCGTGAACTTACAGTCGCCGCAGTCGTCAACTGTCGGGAACTGATATTTGCTGCAGTCGTCGACTGTCGGGAACTTATAGCTGCTTCAGTCGTCGACTGAAAGCAACTGCAAAAAGTAACTGAAGCAAACAGTCGAATGCAAGAATTTTTGTGACTATTGCCGTCGGCAACTTACGAAAGTCGACGATAGCAGCAGCATCGACTTACAGCAGCGAACGACTGTTGCTTGCTTTTGATAT
>JBAMCR010000039.1:0-81217 GCA_037075045.1 Mulgravea parasiatica
ATATATATATATATATATGTGTATATAGGTATACTTATATGTGTGATCGAGTGAGTGTGCCTCGGTACCATCATGATCGCAGGCGAAACGTGACGCGAAAATAAATATAATTTAACAAATAATATTACAACAACAAAAATAAAAAATATATCTTGGTCAACGTCGGTGGTAGATGGTAGCATCAATGGCGTCGATTTCGTCGTGGATAGCATCATACGGCGGCGGGGCATTAAATAAAAATATTGAAATCATCGCTAAACCATTTATCATGCTTCCAAAACGACAAAAGTAACAACTTCCACAGCATCAAAAGCCGAAGAAGAATAAAAAAAGAAACACAAAAAACATGAATAGTAGACAAAAAAAAAAAAATTAAAATTAATTTCAATCTTGAGGATCTGCTAACAAACAATAAACAAAAATAAAAACAAATAGCAGCGAGTAAAAAAATTTGAATTTCTCAGTTAAATACATGTTATGTAGAATTAATATCACATTAATATATAAAGAACTTTTTCCTTTTATTTCCGTAATATCTAAGAAAGATTTTTGTTTTACGTCCAAGACCCGTCAATGTAACTGGCAATAAGTTATGTACACTTATTATTATTATATTTTTTTTTGTTTAATTTAAATTGTATTCATTGTGGGAAAAAAACAACCAAATTCATTTTCAATATCTCAATGCAAAATGATCTTAAGTGCTCTGCACATCCTTAGCTATGTTGAAAATGGAAATTTGTTGTTCTTTTTTCCTTTAAATTTCTTTTTTTTATATTTGTCTTACCAATATTAAAGTTTCTAAAGCTACATATACGTATATATATATATATTAAAAAAAAAATTGATTAATTGCTATTAATTCTTACTTAAGTAATTAATTCATGAAGTATATCATATCAATTAAGCCGTAGACTTTTTGTTCAAATGTGTCTACGTTATTTTTCTTTTAATAAAATTATTATTTTTATATTTTTAGTTAACAATTTTTGCTTGCTGCAAATACGTTTTTACAAATTTGGCCAATTAAAGCAGACGTATAACATATGAAAAAAGAAAAACACAAGATTTAAAAAAACAAAAACACAACTTCAGCAATTCTCTCCTAATTAACAAATACCTCAGAACAGAAATAATATTTAACAACAACAATAAAAAAAAAACGAAACGGATTATGCATCCGTTTAAATACGATGTTAGGCCCACAGTAGCACAGTGGGCTAAAACACAATTTCGCAAACTCAAACAAAAAATTAAATTAAAATGTCCAAGGATCTTTGTCACTCTGCTTTATGTTGAGACTAACAGTTTGACACGATATAGAAAGAGATGCCTAGATGCTAGAAGGATTAAAAAACAAAAAAAAAATATATATATATATATATATATATATATAGATATATGTATATATATATATAAATGTTTAACGATAATTGGTACATGTAAAACACAAAATAAGATTTAAAAAAATAATAATGATGAGCAAGAATTTGTTTCAAACAACAATTATTTGTGATTTTAATACATGAAATGATATGGTAATGATAATGCTAAAAAATAAATTTTATGCAAATAACTAGAAAGCCCTTAATTATAATATTAATAATAATAAATAAATATATATTTAAAACGAAAAAAAAAACATCTAATTTAACAGTTAGTACTTTTATTTTGTTAACTTTAGCAAAAAACAAAAAAAAAAAAACTGAAATATAATGAAAATGTAAACAGAAAACATTTTAACACCATACCAATACATACAAAAATATGCTACTTTAATTTATGCAGTAAATAACTAAAATTATTTATGTGTAACAAAAAAAAAGAAATAAATTAAAATAAAACAAAAAAAAAAATTAAAATAAAAAGGAATAAAATACCAACTTGAAGTGTTTTTTAAATTTGCTAAATACTTTTGCTTACAGATTAATGCGAAATTCAAGCAATAATGGTATGAAGTTTTGCAGTATACATATATTATATATATACCGGAAATTGGTTTAAACAATATATTACATTTTATTATAAATAATCTATGATACTAGTTACATTATTTATTTGTGATTTGCATTACTAGTTTGACGCCAAACAGACACGTGATATCCCTTAAAAAACAAATTTCTAAATAAGCAAATCATATGCAAAATAAATAAATACTATTGTAACTTGACAGCAAAATATTAAAAATAAATAAGTTTCACATTCGATATTATTATTATTTAATTGGAAGTTTATTGCTAAACCATTCTCATAATATAATTTCTTTGACATTCTTATACTTAGTATTAAAATTATACAATTAATTGTTTAAAATTTACGACGCTTGAGCAGCTCCGGCCGCCAATTAACCGGATGCGATTCCTCGTTGGCCTCGTCGTCCTGTTTGTACACTTTGATTGTTTTGTCCGCTTCAGCTGTGATGAGACGCGAGCCCGAATGATCGAAACACATGGCGAATATGCCCGCCTCGCTGTCCATGGAACCGGGTTGAACGGGCGCCTGGAAACGCTGAAAATTGTAGCCAGTTCGCCAATCCCAGAAGAACATTGTGCCATTGTCGCCACCGGAGACCAAAACGCCGTCCATATTGGCAGCCATGCAGTTGACAATGGCTGTATGTCCAGAAATGTTTTGAACAAAATTTCCTTCCGGGCAGCGCCATTGCTTGATGTTATCGGGTGAGGCGGAGGCGAACATATACAGTGACGGATGCAAAACGATGCTGCGCACTGATTTCTTGTGGTTTGTCAGCGTGCAGACACTTTTGCCAGCAGCAAGATCCCATAATCGAACTGTGGAATCATGAGATCCAGTTATGATCTGTGGATTAGTGGCTTGAGCTACCACACTGGCCACGGTATTTGTATGACCTGTCAATGTATGAACGTTTGCCTTGGTGCGCATATCCCAGATACGTGCCGTCGAATCACGACCGGAGGTGGCGAGTACATCGATGGTGGGATGCAGTGCCAGTGAGTACACTGCAGACAGATGACCATGGTAATGCCGTATAACCTTGTTGTATTCCAGATCCCAGCATTTAACTTGACGATCTTCACCGCAACTAAACAAATACGGATGTTTTGTGCTTACAGCCACTCCGCGCACAGTGCTTACATGACCAGTGAGCGATATCTTGAGTTTACCACTAGCCAAATCCCAAATCTTGATGACACGATCACCAGCACCGGTAGCAAACCATTCATTGCCTGGCTCAACAGCTATACAGCGTACCCAACCCAAATGACCAGATATAACGCGCGATAATTTCCATGGTGCATGCCACTGGGGTTTGGGTATACTAGGTGCTTTCTTTGGTATCAATTGTATATTGCTACCGCTACCTCCTCCGACGTTGTTGCTTGGCAACGAGGCGCGTACCAAAGACGTATTGCTATTGACTGGCACCTTTTCCTTTTCACGATTACTTCGAACCAAACTGTTGCTCTCTGTTGCAACTAAGCCCACATTTGAACCGGATGCAGCCACACTTGTATTACCGTCTGTGATGGCCAACGGTTTGTCATTTACGCCGGCTGTCATGGACAATTTTTTAGCATCCATGGCTTTGATAGCTCGATCGAGTACCAGACCATAAGTATCTCGGGCTTTAATAGATCGACGTAATTTTTCCCTACATTAGAATTGCACAATATAAACAATCGAATTTATTAAGATTTATAATTTTTTACTTACAGCTGTTCATCAATGTCCGGCAAGTTGCCCTGATTTGATACAAAAAGGTCGTGCGTACGCTTAAGTGAGCGGAATATAAGCGTGTGCACACTATGCTTTTGTACGTCCTCCATGTTGGTGTTAATATATAAAATTACTTTTCGTGTTTTTAAACTTAATTATAATGCAAACACGGCTTTGTATACGTTTAATTTGCTATTCACTACGAACGACAACATAAACGCCATTCAACTGCTGACAACAATCGTTATCGATTACGATACGATTTTAATACTTTCAATTTTTGTTCTCATATGTAGCGCCGGCAATTTAGCGCTCACTCGATTGCATTAATTGAAAGTTTCGATAAAACATCGACCATGAAAAGCGATTCATTACTTGCCCTAAATATTAAATTTAATGTAATTAAATGCTCTGCAGTTTGTATATGTAATTAAAAAAAAAAAAAAACATTACGTCACAGTACTCCAATAGTAAGTCGATAATTACACGCTATCGTACAATTCATCGCAATCATAATTATCGATTAATGTAACGAAAAGTATTGATCATAATGAAATTTTATAAACATTAAAAATTTCCCCAGCATCCTTGTATATAGAAGCTTGTAGCCGATCGAATTAACAACCCTATAAGTTCCCCAATCAATGACAGTGGGATTTTCATTCATTTCTGAAGCAAATATGTTTCTTTTTAATAATTAGTTAGCGGGAACCGGTGATCCTGAAGCAGCGTTACTCGATGATAAAGATGAGGACGTTGGCGATGCAGATGCCGACGAAACGCTGGCTGCAGCATGCGTATTTTCCTGAGCCGGCGAAGGTCTCGTATTGAAGAACTGTTTTATCTATCGATAAAAAAATATATATATACGTATATAAAATATGTAAAGAGTATACTTATAATTTCTTATTATATGTTATATGCTTACAATTCGCTTGATGTAGTTGCACGAAGTATCATTATCGGAACTCGATACGACGTTGTCCACCCGATAAGGCGGCGAGACGGTAACTTCGTTTAAAATTTGTATATTCGGTCCTTGCCAGGACACTTCATGGTACTGCAATAATAAATAAAAATGGATAGTTAGTTTTAATAAAGCAAATGAATACATTGTCATTTACCCCAAGTTGTTTGGCTATCGCTCTATAAAGCTCTTGTGCTTCTGGACTAACATCAGCATTTTTAGACTTGAGATAGTCTTGCCGTCTCTCTACTGTTTTACGTAGCCGCATTTTTACCTGTTTAATTTAGGGAAAAATGTATATATAATAAAATATTTATATGCATATGGATGTTTTGCATACACACCTGTTCCAGATTGAGCTTTTGCGGATCATTTATGAAATTCCCATTGCATTCCTTGATAACTTGCACATTACTGCATAGCGAAAGATTCATCACATAAACATCGCTTAAATCTTCTGCCGTCTTCGAATGACATTCTGTTTAAGGCAAAGCAACAAGAAAAGGAAGAGAGAACGGGGCACAGGCAAATAGGATTTCGATAACGATGTAAGGTAACCAAGTGATAACCACAATGATAATGATAAATACATGTATATTATATAAATGTTATTATTAAAGAATAAGAATTCGATGTTCTTATTGTGATTAAAATAAAAAAGGATACTCAATATTAACATTTTTGTGTTATGATCGAACGCAAGCACCTCTCCCTCCACTTCCTCCTTGAAACAGGTCGTACAGAGCACTGTGGAACCGATACTGAAACAATCGTTCACTGCATTTACTACGGCGGCGGAGGCAGCGGCCATTTTTAATTGTCGCTGTCGCTGCAACTTGAACAACTTCCGACTTGATATATTGACAACAGGCGATAAATGTATTGTGTATGTGTATATCGGAATATTGCAATTAAAAGCAAAATGCAAATGTAAATATTTTTCGTACTGTTGTTGTTGACCCTTGCGGTTTTTTGATTGTAATTGTTCGCACAACTACAAAACTGCCAATTTATAATTTGTATAGAAAGTGCGCCTATTCCGTATTTGTTTATAACATCTGTTTTGCTTTGTTGGCTCCGCTTTTCTTGTATCGTTGTGAGTGTGTTGCACTTCCTTGCCGCGGATTCGCTTTCACATTCACGTTTCAATGTGTCGGTCGGAATTGTCTTTACCTGTTTTTCTATTGCCTTGCTTATTCGACTATTTGTTTTACGCTAATTACATACAATAGTTTTGCATGCGCCGCCTAGATTTATACCCTTAGTCAGTAACGCAAAGGAATTATGCGTTCTAAATACGGTTTTTGTTGTTTTGTAATTGAGAACTGCAAAAAAAATATGCTGCGTACGAAAAATTTATTGGTCAACACACGAAACAACAGTCAAAGAGGAGGCCGTAAAGAAATCGCAGAGTTGCATACAGAAGAAGGGATGCATAAAATATCGATAGTACAAAACATTTATGAGCAGTTTTCGATAGCGAGGCGTTTACAATCAATTTCTATTTACAATAAATAGAGAATTTAATACATATATTCATTAGAAACGCTTAGCACTTAGCGACAAAAAGTAAGTTGTTCAAATTTAAAAAAAAAAAATAGAAAATTTAAAGAAAAACAATTGTAATTATAAGTTTGCATTAATTTTTACATTGAAGGATGGATAACAATAAGCCGCAAGGAGAACCGCGTAAGCCAAGCGCTGATACATTTTTACCTCTGAGCCGTGTGCGTACCATAATGAAAAGTTCAATGGATACGGGACTGATTACCAATGAGGTACTCTTTCTAATGACCAAATGTACCGAACAATTTGTGCAACATTTTGCAAGAGAAGCATATAAGGCATCGTGTTCTAAACAGGGCGGCGAAACCCTTAAATATGAACATCTATCGCAATTGGTTAACAAGAGCAAAAATCTTGAATTTCTGCTACAAATTGTTCCTGAAAAGATACGTGTACATGAGTTCAAGGAGATGCTTCGTCTTAACAGATCTAGTGGCAGTGAGGAAGACGATGAAACCGGATCAGAATCCGAATCGCCAAATGAATAACGCAATATTAATCACCGAATTCATTTATGTATAAAATTTATGCCATATTTAGTATAAATTGTACATATAATATATACTCACGATAACTTCATATTGTTAACAATTATTATTATACATTTCATTTTTAATTTTACCATAATATTGTTAGGTTTACGTATTTATTTACGATAGAACCGCTTAGTATCGATATTTAGTAATATTTCCAGTCCATCATATACCATACATATATTTTTGCACAAATCCATTTATTATTTGTAATACTTTTGTGATGACAATTGGCATAGAGTCTTTTTCATATATTCTATATCGTCCAATTATCATAATAAGGTCAGCCACAAGCATAATTCATAATTCATAGACATTGTATTGTTCTTTATTTCAAATATTTAGCTCATCATTTAGAATAAATGCATATTTTACATTCCTTATCAAAATGACAAATATATGTACGAATCTCGGAGTCCAGAATAAATAGAATAAATATGAAAAATTTTGATGGGTCGAATCTGGCGTGCCCATATTATCTGATAACCTCATAAATTCAAGATGTGAGCCTTATAAAATTTGTTGGCAAAAAAAAAAAGAATTGTTTTTATATAAAATATGTGTACATACATATCAGAGATATATTTATACAATATAATTGCACTTTATATTTTGATGCATTGACATCAGTACAACAAAAGTTTGCGATTAAAAATAATAAAAAAACGAAAGAAAAAAAATGTATATTTATTTTAATGATCTACCATATGGGTGTTAGATCTTCAGACTAACTCCGGGATAGCCCTTGGCATTTAGACCCGTCACCTTGTAGGTGGTGCCAGCTGGCGGTGGCTGATCGAATTTGGATGAGGTGGTCACAAACAGAACGTCCATATTGGGTCCACCAAAAGCAACTGAAGTGATCTGCTTTGTGGGCAAGTTAATTTCCAGCAGTACTTTGCCCGTGCTGCAGCATGAAAAGAATATAAAATATATATACATGATTGTCAGGCAATGGTCAGGAAGTGTTCGATGCATACCTGGGATTGACCTTGTAGATGGTGGCACCATTAAATGTTGCCACATAGATATTGCCCTCGGTGTCAATTGTCATGCCATCGGGCAGCAGATGATCCTTGGGACTGGTCTTACGCAAATTATAAACGACCTTTGGATTGCTCGCGACACCTGTCTCCAAATCGTAATCATATGATTTCACCTCATAATCGGTGGTATCAATGTAATAAAATTTCTTGGCCTTGACATCCCAGGCAAGACCATTGGAAATGCCCACATCGGTCTTAACCAGGGTGACATTGCCGCCAGCCTCCCATCTGTAGAGCTCACCGTGGCGATGAACGAACTCATCGCCAATATACCGCATTGTGCCAGCAAAGAGACGCCCGCGGGGATCAGCCTTGGCATCATTGAAGCGATTGGCCTCATATTCGGGCTGCACCTCGAATAAGGTACGGACTACTTTTGCAGTGGGCGCGATACCATCCCAGTTGACAACGACCACACGACGACCGCATCCGACGACAAATTCCTCGGCATTGCCCTCGACGGGTAAAACAAATCCTGCCAGAGTTTCACCCTCAATTTGAGTCCTATATACCTTGTTCTGTAGGTAATCATAGCGGAGCAAAGCGCCTGCCTCGAGATCAACGTAAAACAGGCTCTGTCTGTCCACATCCCAGTGGGGTCCTTCGCCCAAACCGGCATACGAATCAGGCAATGCTTCTATCTTGTAGGACATCTAAAAATAAAAAAATAAAAAAATTATAAAACACAAAACATATGGAGGATATTGCAACTCGTGTCTCCACTGTAAAGGAGCTGCTATCCTGAATTTGGGATTTAACCGCTTTTCTTTTTAAAAAATTTTTAAAATTAAATATGAAATATAAAAAAATGTATATACATTGTAAGTAGAAGAATATTTGAATCTACATGAACAATAGTCGAAAACAATTAATTTAATTTAACATTTTAAAACTAGTTAGTTATTTATTCCTTATGATTTCTTGTTTATTTGTTTTTTTATTTTATTTATTTTTTTTTTTTAATATTTTTGGTAAAAGTTTAATCAAATTTACCGCGCCAGTGCACAATGACATCAAAGTTGCTAAGAATACGAAAAATGCTGTTAATAATTTTGAATGCATTTTCGAATAATTTATGGTTTAATTTATGATCGAGGCGATGGTGGCTTTTATCACTGGGAGAGAGGGAGGAAGGAGGAAGGTTCAACACACGCGTTTGAGTTGTAATTGATCACTGAAACGGACGCCAACGGTGCAGGGCACTTTTATTGTTCAGTGTACTGTATGTTAATATTAAAAACAAAACAAAACAAAAAAAAAAACAAATGTATGTAAGTGCAAAATCGGGTTTTCGTTTGTTTAGTATTTTTAATGTTTTTGTTTTTGTTTTTGTTTTGTTTTTATTTTCTGTTAGTTAAAATCGCCCCAGCTGCTGTGACGTCACGCCCTTCACTTATTCATGTCGACAGGCTGTAGATTCGAGACTTGAACAGCTGGGCTTTAATGTATGTACATACATATGCATGCATGTATGCATGTATGTATGTATGTACATATGTTGCATGAGTACACGTAATTGATGTGCAACATTGTTGTTTGTTGTTTTGTTTTTACCACTGTTATTGAACTTGTAATATTAACCCATTGGGTACAAAGTTCCTTTTGAAACCCCCAAAAATTCATGACCTTTTTATACAAAATATTTATAATTAAAAAAAATTTAATGAGTACGGATTAAAAATTATATAAAAAAATTCTATAATTCGGATTATTAAAATATAATACATATACGAATGAGCAAGATTTCAATATATTTAATATAATAAGATTTTAGTTAATTTTGTAAGAAAAAGATTTGGAAATTCTTTTCGAAAACAAACTTCTTTTTTTTATATTAATTATTTTTCACAAACGGAATAAAAAACTAAGAATTTAGAAATAAAACACAAACGGTGGTAACAAATAATAATAATAATAAGAATAATAATTGTTTAGAATTTGTAATAAAGGCTACGTCGAAAACATGCGGTTAGCATTTAAAAAAAAAATTATTAAATTGTTCATTCAATTAAAAACATAATAATGAAAAAAATTATTTATTTATATAAAGAGAAAAAACAAAACATTTATAAGCCATAAGCAGCTCAAGGCAATTTGACGGTAACATTTAAAATATAGAAGTCTATAGTAAAAATACGTTTATACAAGTTTATATACATATACACTTGTATGTATGTATGCATATACATACCTAAATACAGTTATGTACAGTTTCTATTATGAAGTGCATATTTCGATAGTATCTTTTGAGAGAAGTGCATTTAATAGTAAAACAAATAAATGATCGACACAATTAGTATTACAGGTACTTATGGTATGTATGCACGCTGTATGTATGTATGTACTTATGTACATACATGTATAATAAAGTACTTCCATTGGTTATCAAATTTAGCTAAGCAACAACAAATCTTTAAAATTGTTGAAATTTAAAGCTGATTATAAAATTTAATTATTAGATTAATCATTCCGAGAAAAATCAATTATTTCCTAACAATCATAAACTTTAATAGCGCTATTAAAACCAAGTACTTCAGGTAACTTTTCCATTTTCAATTCTAAATATACCAAAAATTTCGAGTTTCTTTTTTTTTCGTAATTGGAATAATATAATCTGATCAATTTGATCTCAAATCTAGTTTAAATAAATAACTAATAAAATTTGTCAATTAGTTGGAAAACTGAGAGAATAATTTACATGAAAACAGATGAACAAATCCTGATCAGATATATGTATATAACATATGTATATACATAAAATATTTTTAAAAATTAAAAAAAATTTAAACATCACGTAAAATAAATTTATAGGGATCATGACTGTTTTTTAATTTCTTCTTTCAAAAAGCTACAAAAAAAAAATATACTTTATAAGTTCAAATGTTTTTTGAAAATGTTGATTAAAAAAAAATAAATAAAATTTTTTTAATACAGTTCATAATTGGAAACATTTTTCATAACAAGACTGGATATAATAAAAGTGCACTCAAAACAAAAAAAAAAACCACAAATTAAAAAAAATGTTGAATATGTTTACAAGGAAAATGCAACAAAAAAAAATCCTAAATCGGCTGGATATAATACAAGTGCGCGTACACTCGGAATATGTATGTTACATACCTTAAGGATGGATTATGCTCCTTGAAATTGGCAATGAAATAACGGGACCAACTAGGACACTGCACGTACAGAGTATATGTGCGAACTGAAGCTAATGTCGCCGGCTAGGAGTTATTTTATAGCCGAATCTGGCAACAGCAGCCGGTATGTGTATGTATGTATGTACATATGTATATTATAAACATACATACATACATATTTGAGTGATAAGCGTCGAATGTGCAGCCAAAGCCAGATAAGACACACATGTATGTAGTATATATATGTATACTATATATATGTATAGTATATATCAAGTATATGTATATACATACATACAAACATACATAGAATAAAGCCAAATAACGGCAAAAGATCGTATTTCGCTCGGGCCTTAAGTCTTAAGTTCTCGGACTCAAGTATGTACTAGTATTTAATATTATCGCAATCAATTCTGTTTTTGTTGTTGTTGTTGTTTTTTCTTGTATATATATACATATACATATACATATACATACATATGCACAAGTACTACAGTTGTCCAATGTTTGGATGAATTCGAATTACATGAGGTTGCTAGGGCCCATTTGCTGAAGGTGGGCGTGGCGCTGGGCCAATCCACAGTTACGTATGTATATACATACATACCTACATACATTCGTATATAGATATATTATATCTATACATGCATACACTTGTATATATCCGTTATATTAGCATTGCGAAATGCATTCAAACATGATAAATATTTCAAATATTATGTATATACACATGTATGTATGTATGTATGTATGTGTATTATTTGATTTGTGGGTGGCACTGATAAGTTCGAAATGCGCTTATTACAATTTAATTAAAATCTGGCATATATGGTATGTACATACACTTGTATGTATGTTTGTATGTGTGTGTGTGTGTGTATGCATGTGTATCTACACTTTCCGGTCACACTAAATGCGATAAACTGCACAGGCCACATTCGCGCCATACAAATCGATTAGAGCCCACTGTGCCCATGCCAAAAAAAGGATGCTGATTCAGTTGGGTCAATAATCGTCTGACCTCTGGGCATTATTTATGCGAATGCTCTTTGCACTCTTCATTTTTTCAGCTGATACCGATGGATGGTTGGGTGGGTGGGGGGAGGAGGGGGATTGGGCCAAACTTAGACAAAGCCAAAGAAAAAAGAAAAAATAAAATAAAATAATAATAAAAATCTATTGTCTATGTATGTATACAATTAATAAATAATAATAATAGTATTTATTAATTTATAGACGAAATTGTAGAGCTTATCTGTAACAGCCGTCCAATGACTTTTTATATTTTTGACATTTTTTGTTTTGTGTTTTTTGTTGTTTTTTGGTTTGTATTCTATTTAAATGGCTTTTTAATTAATTTGCATTAAGATTTATAGTCATGTTATGATTATTCTTTGACCTAACATAATGATGATACAACTAATGTCTAATCACTATCAAAAATTAAATATTTACTTACATACAATCGCTTCAAGGTAAATCCTATCTAAATCGAAGCTATAAAAAATCCAAATGGGATTTTTCGCATTTGTTTATATCACATTAAATTAGTCGTAAAAACAAAAAAATAAATATATATACATATATACAATATATAATATATAAAAACATTAAATGGTTGTATATATACATATACCATATACGATTGCATTTAACAGATTCATAAATTGAATCACAAAATCTATTCAAAATGGAAACAATTAATGATAGAATCTTAATTAGTTTAATAAAAACTATTTTTGTTTTTTAATAAAAAAAAAATTTGTTTTTTTATTTAAAGCTCTAATTAATACTGCATATCAATATAATTTAAACAATTTATTGTAATTACAGTCGAAAATTCTGCTTTCCTATCAGTTTTGCATGCCATGTCATATAATAAAGTTTATTTCGATTTTTTAAAACAAATAATTAATAATCAATTTGTTGATACGAATGCCAACAATGCAATACGATAACGTATTATAATTTTGTATTTAACTATAATCTGTATAAATATATAGATATGTACAATAAATATGAATATATTATATCAAAAAAATGCCCGATTATGAGATACCACGTAATAATGATGATATTTAGTACATTTTTTAGTTAGTCTTATAATTAAAAAAGGAATTACTTGTGTTAAATTAAGTATTAAATCTGCAATAAAATATTATTCTACATAAATATTATTTCATATGAAAACATTCTCATTTCAATTAAATATAAATTGTATTAAATTATTAAGTATCATACAATAAAATATATTTTTAATAGTCAATGGATTGGGATATATTTGAACATGCATATATTATAAGACTGTAATATTATCCGAAATACTATCTATTAAATATTGTGTCAATTATTTTAAATGTACATACATATGTGTATATACACATGTCAATATTTAAATGAATTTATAAATATATATAATTCTATAATTAACTAATCTCTTAACAGATTACACATACATATTATGTTTGCTTAGCTCTTATTAAAGATTATCAAATTTTTAATGAAGAAAAATATGTACTCGTATGTATATACTATATATTGTACATATACATATATATGCATATATATTTCATAGACATTACTTTATACAAATTATTGGATGAAAACATGATCAGAATCATATAATTTAAAAAAGAAAAAGAAACTTCCAACCCGTATGGATTTTAAAGAAAATAATCAACTCGAGCTTATTTTTTCAAAGTATAAAATATTATCACGTAGTTTGTATTTTAAGTCGTGTAAACTAATCAAATACATGGATATTGAAAGACTATATGCATTCTTTTTGTCAGGTTTATATACATTCATACAAATTTTGTTGTTATATTATTACTATTATATTACTGTTATATTATTATTATCAAAACTGGTTAATTAAATAACTTAATTGAAAAAAAATTGCATTAGTCCTGTATGCTTATTCAAACAATTATTTATAAATTTCACCTGATTACTTTTATCTGATAAATTTAATTTAATTTAAATTTTAAATTAAATTCGTACATGAAACTAAAATTGATTCAAACAAAACAAATAAAAACACACACAACTATAAAATAAAAAAATTTATGAAAACATAAAACAGCTGACAGAAGCCGATATCACTAACCGTGCAACATGGAGTGCCGATATGTAATTTGCCAGCCCTGAATTGGTACAAAGTGTTTGATATCGATAGTGTAGCAAAGTTGCTATAATTGATATCGGTAGTTAACAGTCTATAAAAAACTGAGGTCTGCTTTTATTCAGCAAACTAAACGACCTAATTTCAATTTAAATAAAATCAATGCTTGCACATACAAAGTTTCCTTCAGCATTATCGAAATAAGGCAATAACGCACTAAAAGCCATTATCGCCTCACTTTTGCGGTAACATTACGTTAACATTGACGTTAACATTTGCGGTGATATTGGCGTTAGCATTAGTTATCGATATTATTGTATGCATTCGAAAATTAAATTGACAGCACTAATCATTTGTTGTTGACTCGCCGCAAAGTTCGGACGTGTGATCTTCGTCCGAGGTGCGCATTATAAGTCATTCGTCTCGTTATATTAATTTTTTTTTTTTTCTGTGTAATTTTGTTTTGCATATATAAACCGGACACGACCACGGTGGAGTCATTTTGACTAACCGATACTGATGTCTACTGCCCGTGCCTAGGCATAAGCAGATGTGAAATGTGACGGCACATCGAAAAAGTGTCTGCAATCGGGCAGTCGAGGTGACAAAAAAAAAAACCATTTTGCAAAACGAAAGAGAAAAAAAGAAGATTTAGTAAAAAGTGAGAGGAATCGGCAGCGACGCTCACGCGTTGTGGCGACCCATACAAAATAAAAGTGAAAACGTGCAAAATATACAACAGCATAAAATAAAAAAGAAGAACAAATTAGAATAAAGTGTAAACTTTTAAAGTGAAAATGTGCGACGCTGCCTCGACATCAACGGCAGCAGGAGCTGGAGTCGGTGCTAGTTCTAGTGCGGGTGATACAGCAGCGACAGACGAACAAGCTCAACGTATACGACAAAGTTGCTGTCGCCTGTGCATTGCGCCCGCCAGCGAATGCATTTCAATAATTAACAGTTACGCGGCCGATAAAGAGCCGCTGGCTTCAAAAATACACAACTGCGTAAATATCAAGGTGAGTGAAAAACGATTATCGAGAATTGCCCGATACACATTGTGATGAGCATGAACTCCAAACACATTGATATCTACCTGCTGCTATCCCACTACTACTCATGACCGAAACAGTTATACACACTGCTGGCTGACATTTTCTCCCCCTTGTTTGTGGTTGGTGGCACAGCCGGAGCCGGAGCTGGCTGCCGGTTGCCACACCCGAGGCTGTTTGGTCATCCATTTTGCTGCTGCTGCTGCTGTTGCTGCATGCAGTAGGCTATGCGTAATGATTCCCTTATTCTTTCTGTGTATGCGTGTAATCGATAAATACCATTACCAACAAATTGAACAACTTTGCCCAGCTCTAGCTTGGTTGGTTACCCAGAATGAAGAGAACACAAAAAAAAATATCTGAGGTTAAATACGAAACCAAAAGTAAAATATGCCTCATCAGACGCGAGCTGCTGCCGCCTCTGCTGCTATAGCTGGCCCCATTTGGTTGTGCAAGCGCTGATGACGATGACGAGTCCGATACCTCAAGACCGAGCCAAACGTTTCGCTCGTTGCCAGCTGCAGCAATTCTGTACCCTGTACCCTGTACCCGATAGTCCCCGCTACTGCCATCATTATGGGCAGTTTTGCCCGTGAGCAATATCATCATTGTGAGGGAAACGGAATCAGAGTCGTAGTCATAGTCATAGCCATAGACGATATTGGGAATCGAGCATTTCGTTTCATTTGTCCATGTTGTGCTCCGGGTTTGTATCATTTGTGGCATTTTTTGACTCTTTTTGAAGTGCCAAGTCACGATGCCCGACAACGACAACGACGGCAACGGCAACGAGACGCGACGGCCAACACCATTTATTGGTATTGGTGTAACTTTGTCGTTGTGGTTGTGGTTGTCGCTGGCATTGCGCCTGTGGCTCGCTAGCTAGCTGGCTGTCTGGTTGCTTGCTTGCTTGCTTGGCTGGTTTGTCGCTTGCTGTTCACTCGACGCTACTCGATTGCCGACGTAGTCGTCGTCGTCATCGTCATCATCGTCGTCATCTTCGTCATCGGCAATTTCGTGTGCTACGTTGGCATGAACTGAACTGAGCAATAGTAACCATGAGCAGTTGGCGTGGCTGGGATTCGTTATCCGATTCCGATTCCAATTTCGATTGTTATTCTTATTCCCGTACAGCTGCTGCTATTTAAGGTTAGAATTGGCCGGCATGCAACAAGAATCTATAATGAATAATAACAACAAAACAAACTATGTGCACATTGTTTATTATTTACAAATTTCTTTACTGCTGCTTCCTCTATTTTCTTTATCAATTCCACTCTTTCACCGCTACAAAAACTAGAGATGGACAACAAGCGGCACGTGCATGCCAATTAATTAATTTTATAATCTAGCTGTGGTGTTATATGACACATTTCCACATTTCCATAAAATTGAAATAATCTTTGGGAATATCATTTAAAATAGTTAATAAAGAAAAATAAAATATTTAAATGATAATTGCATTTCGCAACATGTGTTTCGTGCTGAAAAATTATTGTTTTTTCGTTCTGCTGCCATCACTAATTCAAATTCACGAGGCGAAAGAGCAGCACAAAACGCAGAGAGCAATGAGCGGCAGCAGCAGCGGCAACGGCGCCCGAACGCATTCAACGGCAACAACAAATTTTCGAGGCCGTCAGCGTTTATGAGATTGAGAGCGACCAAAAGAGGGAAGCAAGAAGTGTGCGTGTACATGTAAACATATACATATATATTTTTAAATGTGTATGTGCGTGTGTGTGTCTGTGTATGTGTATGGAGCTTGGGTCGCGCTTGGTTCGTTTCATATCGGCAACGGCTATGTCTGCCTGCCTGCCTGCCTGCTGCTGCTGCTGCTGCTTCTGTGCCTGCCCAGCACCAGAGCAATTACGTATAATTTTTGTGCTTGCTTCGCTTCCATGGAATTTGCTGCTATTGTACGACATGGCAGAGTTACAGCATTGTCACACCCCTATCCCTAGTAGTAGTAGTGGTAGCAGTGGCATGGGCAGTGCCCACTGTTGATACCAGGAATATGGGATATCAATAAAATCTAGAATCAAGACCAAGTCTCGATTAATATTAGCACCCAGAAATACAGTGTCTAATCTCATTTCCGTTTGCTCTCTGCCCTAACCAGCTATTCCTTGGGTATATGCAACTCTCATTTCTCTCTCTCAATCATGCGCGCGCGCTCTTTCGATGTGTCCTTCACTGGCTTCCATTTGTGGCTCCTCGCTGTGCCCATGATATCCGGTGCGGGCACCTCTGGGCCACAGCAGCAGCAGCAGCCGCACAAAAGGGAATAGGGAGAAAATGTATATATGTATTCGTATACATACATATGTATGTATGTACGAAAATAAAAAAAAAATAAAAAAATAAAAATGAGAAGCTAAACTGAAACTGCCTTTGGATTTGTGGGCTTCGCTAGCTACACGCTTTGTGTGTGCCTCGTCTCTGTTATTGATTCTTTCATACAGGGCACACACAGCTGAGCCCGCAGAGCCAGCAGGCAGCCAGCCAGCCAGGCAGCCAGGCGCAAGCAAAGGTAAAACCAAAACTGAACCCAGACCCAGAGTTGCTGCCCTCGTCGTCATCCATCCACTTTTCGTTCGCTTGCCAATGGGCAGCGCACAAAATGGTTGCCTGCTGTTGCTCGATTCTCAACGATGCGACTCTTTAGCCTGCGCCCCCGGCAACGACATCATCAACTACGTCGGCGTCGTCGTCGTCGTTGTGTCGTCGTCAGCACGTTGCTGCTGCGTGTGCTTGGTGCTGGCACTGGGCTGCTCTTTGGTTTCGCTTTGGCTCGATTTCATGGTGAATACACCAGCAACCAGCGCCAGCACCAGCACCAGCAGCAGCTCAACCAATATATATATATATATATTTGTATGTATGTATATATAAATATAATATATATACACAAATACAGATACCCATACTTATATAGACTTCCATATAACCAAGCATTTGGTTGGCGTCATCGCTGTGCGGTTCGCTTGTTATCTGGAGGCGGACCACATGAACACACACACACACACAATCCACATCCACATATAGAGGGCAGGGCAGATACAAAACGTACATACATATGTATGTATGTATGTATGTATGTATGTACTACATACCTATATATTGCCGAGTGGTTTTTCGGTCTCTCTGTATATTCTCTACAAGCACACAAGGCAGATTAACCTGGTGCGCAATGAAATTCTCATGGAAGTTGCAGTTATTGCCGCCTGTGTTCCCGCATCGAATTTCGGATACACATCAGCATATTGGTCCAAGCCCAAGTCAAATTTGAGTACAAAATATGTGGAAATAAGAAATAAAGGGGAAAAGTAAAATAAATAAATAAAAATATTAAACTTTCTCTGATCAGAAAATGTGCCTCACCAGAAGGGAGGGAATAATACAAGATGACATTGATAAAAAGAATAAATATCAAAAAAACAATCATATAAATATTTATATATTATATAATATATATGTACATACATCTCCACATGGAGCATACACCACCCTTTTCTTCCTTCTTGTATTTTTCGTGTTTCTGTTATAATAATAATCTTTGAATTTTTTCATAGAATCGATAACGATGTTTGCGATTTATCGATGTTTCTATGTTGCTGTTTTTAGCAAATGCACTTGATAGTTGTTGTTCTTGTGATTCTCTTTGTTTTCCTGCTGTGTAATTTAATACAAAAACAACAACAACCGGTAAATATCTGCACTAAGGGTTACCGATGTACGGTCAGGACAGGACGCACATAATATGTGTATGTATGTACATATGCATATGTATGATGCATCATATATGTATATGTACATACATACAGCTGACAACGAATAAGGACACAAAAGCAAACACGGCAATAAAGATTGCGAAGACGAAGAAGAATAGCGACGAAAAGAACCCGAAACTCGTTCAAATCCCCGAGATTATGTGGCGTTGCTGGACAGGCTTCGTCTGAGAGATTTCGGTTATTTTTCTTTTTCTCTGTTTCTTTTCTTATTTCTGGCCAGCGCATCTCCTCGGTGCTGATGCTGATGTTGATGTTGATGATGGTGATTGTTGCACCTGGCGGCCGGCAATAGCAGCTGGCAACTGCGGCAGCTGCTGCTTCTGCTGCTGCTGCTGCTGCTTCTGCCTCTTATTTGCTATTGATGGATGAAAGATTTCCTTTTTGTTTTTTGTGTCCTCAACTTTCTAAAACGTTGGGCTTACTACCCATATAATTTGTATCTTCAAAACTGGTATATTGATAACTCGAAATTAAAATTGGCTAAAACCCTTTTTATTTTAACTTAAAAATGAAATGTATATAAATTATTGGCATTGTTAATAGTTAGTAGATATAACCACAGCTAATATTTTTCTTCTGTTCATTTTATTTATTTATCTGTTGATTTTGTTTTAAGAAAATGTTAAACTAATTTAGCTTGACCGATATATTAAATCTGGCATTATGGTGTAATTACTTTCGATCTATATATCGATACATGTATATCGTTCAATTAGGATTAACAAAAATATGGATAAAATTAGCAAAATTATTAAATGTACGTGTGTATACATACACACATATAGAGAATGCCAATATTTTATTACCCCGCTCCACTTAATTTAATTTCAATGTAACAGAAGCTGCACAATAGTCCTGTTTGATTCGAATTTGATCCAACACAAAGGCAACAACAACAACAACAGTAACATTGCACATTAAAGTCAACTGAAATCTCCCTTTGCCCGTTGTCTTTGTTGTAACCAATTGCGATTATGCCGCCATCGTTTCAGCTACTTGAGAAAGCAATGTCTGTCCAACAGGATGTCTATGTGTTTGTGTGTGTGTGTGTGGATAAGGGTAAGGGCAAGGTGAATGAACAACATATTGAAACCCTTCAAAGACAACCTGTGTGTGTATATGTGCTTGTGTGTGTGTGGAGAGGATGGGCTGGCTGATCCGAAGGATGGGGAGTTTCAGGATTCAAGTGCGTACATAAGATATTTTGTACATAAGCTCACATGCATGCACACACATACATGTACACACATGCATGGCATGTACATACATACATACATATATATACAAGCTCGACATGTGCCACAATATACAATACATTAATATGTGTGGTTGTGTTGTTGTAGGGTGAGGCGGAGTGGGGTGATGCCTACAAACGTATGAGGATGCAAAAATAATAACAAAAATTCATGTAAATATGCAATAATATTCATTGTAGACAAGGATGTGTGCGACATGTGTGTACATATACATATGTACATGTGTACATAAGTCAAAAAGGGCAGTACATGCACATATTTAATATGCATATGTATAAATACATACCTGTATATGTGTATATATATATCCATACGTACGTTTGTATATGTATTTCAAATGCATTCGAAGTTGTCAAATGAATTTGCCGGTCAGCAAACTGGCAACAACAAAAACAACGCTCGATTATTTTCGTTTCTGTTTTGGTTTTTATTTTCGTACTTCAAGTTTCCTTATGTACTTACATACATACATGCACGCATACATATGCCAATTGCTCAGATTTAATAGCATGGCCTGGCATAGCGCGTTTTTGTGTTGGGCATTGTTTATCGATATTTAATCGATGTACAAATCAAAAATCGCGATATTTCTACAGTTTACGTACATTTGAATGTAGGTACAACCAAATGTACATATGTACTTATATGATGGTAGTATGCTATGTATGTACATATGTACATTGTCCATCCAATACATTTGCAATGTTGGCATAATATTTTTGATAACTTGATAGCTGATACGCATACAGTTATGGCATGTGCTAACTAACTCTAATAAATAACGAGTTTTATGTAATCTGGGCAAGCTTACTTCTTCAATTACGTTAAAAATTATGTTCATATATGTTATGTGTACATTTGTATGTATGTATGTATGTATATGCACATATCCACAAAGTTGCGTTTCTCATTTGGTCAAAAGATTCATTGTGATTGATAAGCGATATTTTATTTTCTTTTTTTGTTTTTGTTTTTTTTGATAAGTTTTTCATTTGATTCGGCAATTACTCGGTTAATGCCAAGAGTACCCAATGCCAAAATAATTAAAAAGTTTGTTACTTCAGCTTGTTATGCATATGTATGTATGTAATCTATTGATCAATTAAAAAAAATATATTTATTTATATATTATTATATGTACATATATCCGATTTTATTCATAGTATATATTTCTTTTTTAAATCGGATTCGGTAAGCGGGACAGATGTATGTATGTATGTATGTATATTCTCCTACGCCTATCTTTGGCATTAATTGCTTAAGAAAATAACGGAATTTCTTAAGAATGTGTGCATATGTATGTATGTACATAAACATACGTACATAGAGGCACACATATATGAATGTACCTTATGTACATCCCTAAATCTAGGTGGTACGTCTTACATATGTATGCATGCATGTGTATGTATCTACATACATATGCTTTAATTGAAAAGACAAAATGGTCCCATGCTACACACAATTAAAAGCAAATTATGCCCAACACAATACCACAATAATAATAACAACAACAACAACAAAAACAACAACAACAACAACATCGAGAATTGTATGGTTATGTATGTACATAATGTGTGTCTGTTCACTGCAAAGGTATGTACATACATATGTAGGCACATGTATATAATCGTGTACATAAATGCATACATGTACATGTATGTACATGAGCATCGTACATAAGAACGCATACATGCGCACAGAAAATGCCATCAGGTAAAAGGATATGGGGCGAGAGACAAGGGATAAGGAGGGATAAGGGACACTGTGTATATTGTATATGTGCGCATTAGTGTGGGTTGCTGAACACAAGAGTTTTGCATATAATTATAAACAGGTCATTGACATTAATAGACTAATATACTATACTTACCAGTGGCAACATGGGCTGGTCAAATGCCTTAAGAATGCTTGGTGTGGCTTTGGATTCAACATCGAATGATGAGAAAACTCAAACTGTTATCCTTTTTGGACACGGATGATATGGGTGCATTTGAGATTAAAGATTTGTGGTTAGGGGGCATGACCAATGCCGTTGACTCTTGTTTACGCATCCTTGCATCATGCACCTTATGCGAAATAACAGGAGAAAAATCAAATTAAAAGCTTTGTGAAACACTTTTACATTGTATTTATTTTTATAGAAATAATAATTATTTGTCATTGATATTTACGCGCAAAGAGGAAACTTCATTATTCTTCATTATTCTGCTACATTTTTAAAGTTAAATATTTTGAGGAATATAAAGACAAGACAAACGTTATAATATGTATGAACAATAGTGTCTAATAAATAAAAACATGTAATTAATGAACTTTAATAACTCATTGCAGATCACATCATCAGATCGTCTATCGGTGCATATTTGCCATGCATGCATTAGCTACTTGAACTCATGGCAAAGTTTTAAGAATCGCTGCCTCAGTTCACAATCCAAGCAGATGCAATGGTTGGACTCGGACAAGAGCAGACAGCAGGCACTTTTGGGTTATTTGGATTTGAGCCGGGCCGAGAATGGCAGCGATCAACAGAAACTGGAAGCAGCGACGACAACGACTGCAGCTGAAAAGGCAACCGCTGCCAATATCTTGGATGATATACCATCGCTGAAAAAACGAAAATCGTTAACAGTCTATGTGAGTCCTAAGCATCAACAACAACAACAACAACAGCAACAGCAAACAACAAAAACGACAAGCGCAGCGGCGGAGCAAACGCAGCAAACATTGCAGAATCTTTTATTGCAGGTGCCAACAACGACATTGGCAACGGCATCAACTCAGCAGCAACAACAACAACAACAGCAACAGCAACGCAAATATCAACAGCAACAACAGCGTGTCAAGCAGCAACATCATCATTATCAACAACAACAACAACATCAGCCGCAGCAGCAACATCATTATCACCAACAGCAGCAGCACCAACAGCAACATCATCGACAAAGACGCATGCGTCAACCCCGACGCCAGCACCAGACAGCAGCAACTGTTGCCAGCGTACAACGTTTAAATAAATATAAATCAAAATTGTATTTACCCTTGGATATATCGGTGCCAGCGCTGCCACCAATATTGTCAACGCCAGCGTTATCAACTGTTGATGTTAATGTTGAGGCAGCAACATTGCCGTTGCCGTTGCCATTGCCATTGCCGTTGCCAGTGTCGTTGCCACTTGATTTTAGCCAAAATCCAAATCAGATATTAAATCCAAATCCAAATTTGAATTTAAATCTGAATAAAAGACATAGCAGTGTCATATCAACGCCGCTGCCGCCTCCAACGCCGGTTGCAACAATGACCAGTAACGCCGTTGCTACTGCTACTGCTTCTGCCACAGCTGCAGCTGCAGCTGCATCTGCATCTGCAGCACCACTGCTTATGCCAGTGACACTGCAAAGCGCTGCCCAACAGCTACGCTTTTTCAGGCGCTATTCCTATAATGTAATTGTATCGTGCATTCGCAAGCGTCCACAAGTCATAATATATATACAATATACAATATAATATACACCTTCCCCCCCCATCGCATCGTTCAAATTTTCCACCGGCTTCATTCAGCCCGGTGCACATTTTCTGTTGTTTCAAATGAAAGCAATATATTTATTATTATAATTTTCTATTTTCAATATGTACATAAAAAATATATATATATAATATATAAATTATCTGTAAAAACTCATGCAGCATGCTTTGCATTTACAGCCGCTGCCCGCCCTACCCATCAAGGATGAGCCAATGGATGATACGGACGATGACTATCAAATAAAATGCCTTGATGAGTCCGATGATCTGATGGATCCAACAATGTTCCTAGAACGCTCCGAACAAGAGGGCGATGTGCCACTAATGGTAAGCACAATTTTTTATATAATTTTAAATTGGATTAGCACAGTTTTATAATGAACAAAATGTATTTTATTATTTATATATAATATTATTAAAAATGAAAACATAATACTTATGATATCTGTTATGTCATTTTGATTAATCTGGATTCGTTTATCTTTACACCCAACAGACCTCCGACTATGATTACGCGGCGCAGCATGGCGTGACGGCTGCCAGTGCGGCAGTAACAATACCAGCCAGTGCGGTGGCAAATGTTGCTGCCGCTGGTGACTCAAAGGTGGCCAGCTGCCGTGCCTGCAGTCTACAGTTCTCGACGCGGGCAAATGCACGTCGTCATGAGCGCAATCTGCATCCGAATCTGTTTCAATTGTCAACAGACTCGCCCAATAATACGCCCATCACAAAGCCAACGCCAGCATTGGCTGCCGCATTGGAGTTGCAACGTGCTGCGGCCGCCGCAGCTGCCACCGCTGAGGCAACAAAAGCAGCTGCCGGTGGCAATATATCGGCACAAAAGTATCGCCAGGTGGTTATGAATACGTTCATCAAGTGTGAAAATGGCGGCTATGACTATGAGAATCCGGAGCAGTATCAACAGCTCTTGACCCGCGACAAGGTGGAATTTTTGCAGGAGAACCATGAATTCCTTGAGCAATACCAGATGATGACGTGCCGTTGTTGCAACAAATACTTTAGTACATACAAAAATTTTATGGCGCATGTCCGCAAAAAGTATCCCCAATTGCCACGCAATTTATGCTTTAATTGCCTCAAGATGAACGATTCCAAGGCGCTGTTCATATCGCATTTGAAAAAGCGCAACTGCATCAATTTATATCGTGTGCTTAATGCACTGCGTGTTAAGATGCCAAATTTTGGTCATGCAACTGCCGCTGATTCAGCTGCCACTTCCATTTCGGCTTCCACATCCGCTTCTGCAGAACCCGGACAGCATCAGATCGCAACAGCACATCCAGATACATCAATGGAGCGTCCAGAAAAATTGCGCGCCAAAGAGCTGCTGGTAAATAAACTGTACGAATGCAAGATTTGCCCGAAAGGTTTTCGCACCAAGCACGAGTTTCGTACCCATGTATATGATAAGCATGCCGATGTGCAGCGTAAGGATAATAATTCGTTGCAGTGCAGCTTCTGCGGAATGGAGTTTATCGATCCTGTGGATCGTCGACGCCACTATAACAATATGGATTGCATTGTCCGCCTACGCTGCATGACCTGCGATGCCAAATTGGAGACGCATCAGCGTTTTCTTGATCATGTCTATCAGGATCATTTGGGCGGAGTTAGCAACGATAATAATGCCTCCACAACGAGCAGTGGTGGCATGGATCATACATTGACCGGCAAGCATAGTCTCTTGGGTGCACTTGGTATTGCTGCTACTCAATCCTCCAATGATGAGTCTCGCAGCAGCAGCAGCAACAACAACAATAACAATAACAATGCTGCCGCTGGTGCAACGCCAGTTACATCAACGCCCAAATTGGGTGGAACAAGCGGAGCTGTAACTTCTGCAAATCGCGATGCACCGAAATCGCAATATTTCTCACGTATGCCACAAGTGTGCCCGATATGTGGACAACAGTATAACAATTATAATAATGTTCTGCGGCATATGGAATCAAAACATCCCACCAAACTGCCCGAGACGTATAAATGCGTGCGTTGCGGTTTAGGTTATCCACGGATCTCTTATTTACGCGAGCATATGATCAATGTTCATGGCGTTGACAAGAATCGCCATTCGGGCGGATTTGAATATATTGTGAATGCCGATGCGGTTAAATTGGCAGATGGCAGCACACCCAATGTATATACTGGACGTTATGACTATGTCATGAAGGATTTGATGTCCATAACAAATGGTGGGACACTCGGTAATTTTATGTTCGACCCCATTGTCACTGTCCATCATCCAATTGTTTGTTGTGAAGTCCATCTCCTTGTCAATTGTATAGCAAACCCACCCCTTAATCTTCTTTAGAAAATTGAGACAAATTTGTTTTTGTTTTCATTCTTTTGTGTTTGTTTATTTTTTTGTTTTTTGTATTTGATATATATGATTTGTATATATCATCTGTTTGTTCATTTGTTATTGATAAATATAAACAAAATATTACATGGGAAATTTGATTTTAATTGATTACTCACGTAATATGAAACGAGGGTATATAAATATACGTAAATACCTATATACACATATTGTATATTCATCAATATTAACATTCCTTTGAATGAAATAATAATCTTATGGGAGAAGAAATAGACGTGTATCGTATTGTATCGTATCGTGTCCTTGCATTATTCAAGACTCAGTAACATTTTGTTAATAATTCAATAAATTTAACGATACCAAACTTTTGTTTTGTACAATATTTATCTGTGACTCTTTGATTTTGCAGACGATGAGGAAGACGAAGGCGGAAACTTTGCCAAGAAGATTCGCCTCGATGATAGCAGCAACAATAGCAGCATTAACACCAGCATCGCCAACCAGCAAAAGGAGTGCCCCATCTGTAATGCGGTTTTCAGTAATAATATTGGATTATCGAATCATATGCGCTCGCATTATACCGCTTCTACGGCAACAAATGCTGCTTTGGCCGCTGCCAATCGAATGACACCGAAATCTTTAACAATCACGGCAACGCCACCGCTTGATGCTCTGCCCACATCATCTTCAAGCAGTGCTGCAGGGGCTGCAGTTGTTACACCCATGGTCACAGTATCGGCAGCAGCGACTGCAGCCACAACAGCAGCTGCATCAACAGCAGCAGCAGCATCAATAACAACAATAACAAAAGTTGAGGCATCTGACAGCTTGCCGCCAGCAATGGCCAATCAAACACCACAGGAACAGGCTGTATTCCGGCGTAGCTTGGATCAGGCGGCTGATCGTCGATTCCGGCGCATGCGTTGTCGAATCTGTCAGCGTAGATTTAGCTCAAAGAAATCATATCGCTATCATATGCTAACCGACCATCAGGTGCAGAATGTACAGTTTATTAAGTGCAAGCTATGCAATGCCGAGTTTGCCTATGAGAAGGGCCTCAAGGTGCATCTATTTAAGGTGCATGGACGTGCCATTAAGGATGAGATGATCATTAAACAATTTGAATGTGATGTCTGCTCCATTGTCTACAGCTCTGAGCTAGAGTTGCAACAGCATAAGCGCAGCGTACATAAATCACATTCGGCCGCCAATGATACGCTCAAATCATCAAAATCCTGTGTTACCGCTACCGCTACCTCCACTGAATTGGCCGAGACATCCACAGCATCCACAGCAGCTGCTGCCCTGCCACTGTATTGGTACCAGTGCAAGTACTGTCCATCCAACTTTAATACAAATAAAAAACTGGCCATACACATCAATTCGCACGATGAATTCGACTCGAACGATTATTCTTGCAAGGATTGCGGCAATGTCTACAGTGGTCGCAAGAGTCTATGGGTAAGGGTAACCCACCCCAAAAAAAAAAAAAAAAAATGTTTCATTTGAAAATTCATTTTGAACTTTCAACTTAATCTCGAAACCAATTTGAACTTGTCTTTCGCTTTTGCAGGTGCATCGGTATAAGAAGCATCCCCAGGTACCGGATCCCGCTGAGTGCATACTGTGCCGAAAGATGTTCTTTGATCGGCAAATGTTAGAGAATCACACACCCACCTGCAATCGCAAGCCAATCACTGCCACTGGGGCCCATCAGCAAGATCCGCAACAGCGTATATTTAAGCACAAAACGGGTGACGATGATGAGGACGAGGAGGATGATGACCAGATGATGATGATGCTAGATGGTGGTGCTGTTGGAGGCAGTGATAGCAATGGTGGTGTTGTCACAAGCACAATTAATACAACCGCCATTAAAATACGCATTCCGGAAGTTGCATGCACCATTTGTGGCGCCCGGTTCACCGATCAGGAAATGTTTACCAAACATATAGAGAAGCATGAACAGGATCTCTATGTTGACAATCCATTGGCGGCAATGTTCGATGATGGTCCAGCGGACGCTGGCCAATTTCAGGTTGAGCATCAGAATGAGAATGGCGAATATGCGTGCGATCTATGCAACAAGACGTTCCCCCAGGTGATTGCGCTCAAGGTGCATCGCAAGTGGCATTTCAGAGGTGATAGCAAGCAGGTGAGCTTTTTGGGCTTGTGCAGCGAGGTGAATATCTTGGATGGATCCCAATCGTATGTGGATCCATTCCTGTGCGTGGAATATGCGTTTGTTGTTTGTTGCCTCCGCACCAGTCGCAAAAAATTAACAAAACAAAACAAAACAAAAAACATAAACCAAAACAAATAAATATATAATATATATCTATATCAATTGTAATAATAAATAAAATACATTTACACATATCTATATATAAATACATACATACATACATACATAAATTAGGATATTCACGATGTTGTACAACAGTGCAAGCAGCCACAACAATAAATTAAGACAATGTTTTTTAATGAAATATAAATTTAAATATTAGATTATAAATATTGCATTATAAATATTGGATTATATCAATCAATCAAACAATCAATCGTTGTGTTTGTGTAAACTGCTTATGCATGCGTATGTAATTGACATTGTGGAATAGCCTAATTAATATATATTTTACTGTCTTTATTGTTTATATTGTTTACTTACTTTTTCATTATATTCTGTGCGAATTTCATTTAGAATCTCATCATCGACGGCGAAGCGACGGCTCTGAGCAACAACAACACCAACAGCAGCAGCAACAACAACAACAACAACAATTCGCTGAGCTCATCGTCGACGCTCCATCTACGGGAACTGCATGCGGTGGGTCTAATGCCCAATCAGCAGCACCAGAAGCAACAACAACAACAGCAACAACAACAACAACGGACAGGCAAATCGCTGAAACGTAAACGTGAACTGAAATGTGAATATTGCGCCTCCACATTCATAAGTAACAACAATCTGCGTCGCCACATGTATGAGCTGCACAAGCATGAGGTTAGCAATCTGCCTGAGCCACCAGTGATTGAGGTAGATGATCCACTGAATTGTCGACGTTGCGGTATCCAGTTTAGCACCAAAGAGCTGTGGATCAACCATAAATTGATTGATGCAAAAGTTGTGCGTCCATTCTGTCCATTTCAATGGGGCTGTGATCTTTGCGGCGAGTATTTGTCGCGCAAAGAGAAGCTAATCAATCATATTAATAATCATCTTAAGGAGGAAGTGATTGTGCCTGTTGCCGTATCCGCAAATATTAAAGCGGAGCAATTGAAGCCGGTGGCCGCCAATAAAAAATCAGCAACAACAGCAGCAGGAGCAGGAGGAGCAGCAGCAGCGGCAGCAGTAAATAAAACATTAACAATAAGAAAGATGACAAAGCCAACAAAAGACATTAAGGCCGACAAGAATAATGTGGAGGAGGCGGCGAATGATAGCAAATTAGCAAAACGTCATCGGCTGGAGTCCAATGATAATGCTGAGCAGGATGATAATGGTGATAACGATGAAAGCGATATGGATAATAATGATAATGATGATAGTGACAGCGATGGTAATGATAGTTCAACGGCTGATGATGACGATGAAGGTGATGACGAGGACGAAGATGATGACAATGATGATGATGATGATGCCGAGGATGAGGACGACGATGAAGAGCAGAATGAGAATGAAAATGAACAGCAGTTGCAACTGCAACAACAACAACAACAACTGCAACAGCAGCAACCACAACATCACGATGATAACGACGATGATCTTATTGAGGAGGTAATTGAAGATGAAGAAGATGATAATGAGGACGATGATGTGGATGAAGATGATGATGATGAACACCAAAATGAGTCATCGTTGAGAAACAATAAACAAGCGACGGATACGAATCGCATCAATTTTGATTTTAGCGCCAAGCTTAACGGTAATGCTAAACAGGCGCACAGCTCAGAGGATGACGATGACGATGGTGATGGTGATGGTGATGGTGAAGCTGATGATGTAGAGCACGATGATGATGAGGTGATGGGTGAGACTATGAATATTGATGATATTATTGAGGAAGATGATGGGGAAGATGATGACGATATGGTTGAAGTTGCTGGTGTTATTGAGGATGATGATATCGATGCGGACGATGATGTTAACGATGCTCACGATGATGTTGATGACGACGATGATGATGATGATGATGATGACGAAGACGATGATAACGATGATGATGATGATGATGATGAGAACGACGATGTTGTGCGCGACGGTGTGGCTGATGGCAGCAGTGACACATCATCATCCGACAGCGAATCAACAACAAATTCAAATTCATCTGATGAACGGCGTAAGAAGACAGCAGTCAGATCGACGGTACATGGCGCTGTCGCCGATCAAATTAATTCCAGCTATACGTGTGATCTATGTCAACTTTGTTTCGATTCTCAGGAGCTACTGCAGACGCATATTAAAAGCCATTTCCTCAATGGTCCAATGGCTGGCAGTAGCAGCAGCCGGAGCAGCAGCAGTGGCAGTAGCCGAAGCAGAGGTAGCAGCAGCGTCAATAGTGCTAGAAGCGGCAACAACAATAACAACAACAACAACAATACTAATAATAATAATAATAACAACAATAATAATAATACAAACAAAACCAAAAAGTCCAACTTGGTTGCAACCAAAAGTGGCAAAGCAACCAAAGCGGCAACTGTGGCAGGGGCAGCAACGGGCTTGAAATGAGCTTCAAATGATAACAATAATTAAAATGCAAAAATGAAACAAAAATGAAACAAACGAAACAAACAAACAAATATGTACAAAAAATTGAAACAGAAAATGAATACAACAAGAACAACACAACAATAATCACACACACACACACACACAAAAACACACACACACACAAACACACACGCACGCACAACAACACTACATACACCCACACTTAGACACATACACATACACTTTTGTATAAAACAAAGTTTGTGTGTTTTTTTGTTGTCAACTTTTGTTTCTAATTTTTTTATTTGCCAATTTGTAGTTAATGAAAAAACAAAAAAACAAAAAAAACAAAAGTTAGGGTATATTAACTAAAGCATGTACACGTACATACAATCACATTTGATATATATGAATATGTTTATATATACATATATATATATCTATCTATCTATCTAACTTATGATATAATGCGAATTACATATATACTATATATAGGTATTTATATATATAGAATTTTTTTTTTCCCCTGTAAATGTTTTACTAGTTTATATAGATAAACTGACGGAAGAAAAGGTCAGCGAAGATACAATACCATAATATTATACTTTATTGAAATGTAACCAGTTTTGAGTTTTTAATTAGTAATTAAGCTATAATAATGCATATAAATCTATACATACATATACATATACAAATACAAATGCAAAAAAAAAAAATATATATATATATATATAAGATAATAGATGAAATACAAATTTAAATTTAAAAAGGTTATGTGAAATTTATAAATTAACATTTATTCAAGCGAAAAGTTTACGAACACGCACCAAAGCAAACTGTAAAAGAAGTGAATAGTTATTATCATAAGTTTATTATTACATTATCATTATACAAAAATTCATTATTATTAACTATTATTAATTATTAATACATGGTTTGAAAAACCACTATGCGATCCAACATATTTTGTTTTCTACTTTTTCTTTTTTTAATAATGTATGTACTATAATTAATTTTTAAGCACTTATTTGGAAATTTGAAATTTTAAGAAACGACTATAAAAGCTTCAAAAAATGTCATTTTATTTAATTTAATTTGTTTTTTTTTTATTTTTTTTTTTATTTTTTTTTTATTTTTGGTTAACTCTTTCGACTCGCATAGTTTTAATTGCCAAGTGTAGTTTTAACCAAATGTATATTTCAATATTAGCGCTAAACAAAACACAAAATACAAAATACGCAAATACACAAGGCAAAATGGATGAAACGTTTTATGCAAATGTGTTTTATCGAATGTTTTGTACATTTCAACAATTTGGTGTTCAATATACCCTAGAATTTTCTGGTATATACATATACATTACATATACATACATGTACATCCATCCATCCATTAATTAAATGAAAATGGTGTTAATTTGAACTGAAGCAAAAAAAATCAATTGAATGTCAAAAGTTAATTATTGCCATACGCCACACCTAAACACACACACACACACACACACACATAGACACACACACATTGAGCGCACTTTGCCCCATTCACAAATTAGTATAATATATATGTATATTAATAATTTATATATTCACTGAAACAAATCAAATAAATTGTTTCATTTTGCATTCGCAAGACATTTATTTTAAAACAGAAATCAAATGAAAAAACCAATATAAAAAATTAAAGAGAAAAAAAGAGAGGAAAACAACTATAAACAAAAGAAGAAATCATGCATATTGCATATGTTAATTACGCCTATGAATTAATTAATGCGAATGCGAATATACCTTTTACTTGTATAATTAATTTTAAGGTTTATGTAATTGGAAACTAGTTTAAAGAAGATACAAATAAAAAGAAAAACAAACCATATGCAGACTACATACTCGTATGTGCATATGTCTAATTGAATACCTTGAAAATCCGCTTGCCTTTTATTTATTTCGTTTTTTAATTATTTCAAATCTTTGCGCATCTTTAATCCTGTCGTCGAATCCTGATGAAATTTGTCAGCTGATTTTTTGTTTCCAACTCGATATGTGGAAATATATTTATACTATTCTATATATACCATATCCCATGCACCATATTAAATATTTAAAGAGAAACACAATTTCTTTTTTTTTTTTTGTTAATTTTCTAAATTTTTTATTTATTTTTTTTGGCATTTGCATGTACCAGACAATTTAATTGAATTTTTAACAAAATATCAAAGCACATTTAATACGCTAATTGTGCCAGTTTGAAGTAATTGCCATTTGACACAGACAAGGCAGCAGGCACATAAATATATATTATATATGTATGGTATAATATGTTTAAATTTTTGAATTGATTATATTGTACAATAAGTATTTTTATGCAAGTGTTTTATGTGCAATTATATATATGTAAAGTTGTAAATTATCGTTTGGACTAGGTGGGCGGTGTCATTAATTGTTGGATGCATTATATCGTACATACATATAGCATAGACAGATTGTTAACAAACATCACAAACAATTAAGCGCATAAACAAATTAAAAAAACAAATTATATATTACGAATTGATAACAAACAACACAGCCAAAATATGCTGTATCATATTTGCAGAGTGCGATACATACTAATAGAAACTAGTTAATTGAATAATTACATACATATACTGTTTACGAGGAGGACATATATAAATTATTATGCTTAATTTAAACAAAAGTATGTGTGTGTGATTCTACGACTAAAGCGTTGCCAAGCGTTGACGTGGCCAACAGATCTGCCAACATTATCGAAGCAAATCTCATCATATCGCCTAGGAGTACTGCGTATGTGGATTAACGTTTATCATCTCCATGTTACTGCTAAAAAACAAATGAAAATGAGAAAATTGTTATTATGATTTATTGGCAGTGGTGTGTTTTTTTTTTTCTAAATTTAATCAACTGATAAAATGTGCTTTAATTGATGTTTTATTTTATGTGAATACCCATTGGATTTTTATAATTCAATGTTTAAACTTTTTTTTTAATTTATTGTTGTGAAAAACTCAAGTAACTTTCAGGTTACAGAAAATTAATTTTATAATTATTGTATCTCGTTTACGTTTCTTTTTTGTTAATGTTGATTAAAAACATAAGTATATAAAATTAAAAAAAAGTATCAAAAAAAGAGTATCAAAATTGTAATCACAACTGGAACTGATAAGCTGCGGAATTACTATAAACTTATCTGCTGACGCATTTTGCGATTGGGCAGAATATGCATTATGGGTTATGGATTCAACTTGGAATTAATAAATGTTAAATATACATATACATGGTATATAATAACATATCAGAAATTTACACAAAGAAAGACGTGTCTTTGGAGTTTATGATGTAAACTATTTCTTATATTAGTTTTTATAATTATTACATAATGTTTAAATATGTTTGTTTCCAATCATGAAACAAGACAATTCAATTTCAATTTTAATCGCAATTGAAAGAATTTAATTTGTTTGCCTAATCAAATCAAATTTTTTGATGACTCTGAATATGCATTTCTTCTAACAAACTTGAACGTCTCACTACCTTATGTACGCATTAAGATGTGAAAGTTGGTTTTAGAATGATTGTTCGATTGATGGATTGATGGATGTGCATGACATTATATTGTGTCGAATATATCAGCATACCTTCGGCTGCAACGCATGTGGATGAATAGCAGGGCCAGACCAAGTGTTATGCAAATGGCGCCCACAACGATATAGGCTATGCCCAGGAATGGATTCTTTCCGCCTAACACTGATGTCGTCGATAAGATCAATCGTTTGGTACCATCAAATGAGATTACCGGATAATCTAAAAACGTAAAAACGAAATTATGATAATTTATTGTTATTCAACATCTTAATTTTTTTTTTATATTATTTTCTATCTGCACAATTAAAAACTTACTGTATTCTATGTGTATCGTATAGTTGCCAGCCTTTAGACCTTGCGAATACATCGTATTTGTTCGATTTAAACGACGGTATAACTTTCGAAAACTGGGTAAGGCAGCGGTGCGCATCCATACGATTAGATCCTCATTCTGGAAACCATTGTTATCCGGATTGCTTGGATCCAAATCTTCGAGCCTCTTTTGCCAAAAGATTGGTTTCTCAAATTTCTCCAAGGCCTGTTTTAAATTACCTGGTGGATTCCGAAATTTAACGCTCTTATCCGACGACCACGCGATGCCCGTATTTAAAAAATTTATGTTCGCATCGCCTTGGGTCAATGTCAGGGTGTCTAAAAGTACAAAAAATTAATTTTATTTAAGAAACTTGAATTAAAATGTTTTTTTTTTTTAATTATTTGAAATACGCAAATTTAGTTAAATAAAATTATCAAGACTAATATCTAATTGGATAATGTTGTCGTATGTCTACATACATATGGTATATTCTATGCAAAAATAGCAAAATACGACCAATAGACCTATACTAAAATAAAACCAATATTTATACAAGTGTTAAATATTAAATATTTGGTATTTGAATTGTGGCCGAACTGATACTAATGGATTCATTCCATGTGTATATATATCATACCATTAAATAGGGAATTGGCGATGGCACCGCACGGTGCTATGGGCTTTCCATTCACTGCGTATGAAAAGGGCGAACAATCGGTGCTGGGTGTTGATGTTAGGCGACCCAACAGTTGTTCATCGTCACGGGATTTCACATAGCGTCTATGGTTTTGATAGTAATTGGTCAGACCATAATACATATACACATCACCCTATGCGAATATATAGGATATAAATTCCTAATTAGTTTTGAATACAAGAGATACTTTTGTGGTTACTTACCAAAAAGTCCTTTTCTAAGCGAAAATCATGTTTACAGAGGCACTTGCCGCCCGTTGTGGTCTTTAGGAAATCGGCACAAGTTTGATTACCATTACCGATCTGTTGGCATTGAGTGTAATCGTAAATGTACTCATTGGCTGTATTGGAAAAATGTAGTAAAACGACGCCTATAGGTATGAAAAGTACTCCAATTACAAAGAATGTTGGTAACACCGTTCGGGCGGTTAATACTGGCTGCCATGCAGGCAGGCGTTGCTGTTTGAATGCCGAATCTATACAGGATAAACAGGAATTTAGCGTGATTCATGTATGTATGTTTGTAATAACGATTACTCTTTAAAATGTATCATTTAGGTATATATGCATGTATAACATATTAGTCATACACTGTGCATGGTAGTTTCTTATCACACGAATACACTTTAATGCCAATATACATGTGTGTGTGTGTGTGTGTGCGAGTAGGTGTAAATGTACATTTATACGCATTTTAACCAGGGTCAACAACAAGTTGCCAACTTGCATGTGTGTGTATTCGTATTCGTATTGAAAAACCATTAAATTTGTTACCTGAAGGTCGTTTTGATTTTGGGGCTGCATTTTCCTCATTCCCAGCATTTTGCGTTGACATTGCGTATTGTTAACACAGTGGGAGTGACCACAGTTGCGTCAAAATATTTACGATAAACAACGCGAGACTTGACCGTCCGTCGTAAATTCTCTCACCCAAATACGTAAATAGTAAGCAATTTCGCGTATTCAGAGCTGCTTATCGATATATGTATAGATAATTCGATAACACCAAAATAAATACCATGAAAATTTGATATATTCTTGATAACAATAATATATCGAATTTTACTATTGCATATTTATTAATAAATCCATTATAATGGAAATAACAAAAATTTAGAAATAATATTGGCTGAAGTTTTTAATTATACACAAACACAATGATAAACATATTAAATACAACTCCATATTATTAAATCCCAATTTGAATTTTCTATCGATAGTAACAAACTCCGTTGACAAGGTTGGCTTCGTATAATTTGCTAATCAGAAATAAATTTAGTTGATTTTTTGTTAGTTGGTATATATCTAATATAAATTCTAAATTGGGCCGGCTTCTATTATGCTTGGTTTAAATAATTAGTAAATGCAGGTGCAGATCTGCTACGAAAATATCGCTTGCATCGATATATCTGGAAAAGTGGTGTTAAATGCTATAATATCTAGCGGCAGCGGCGTTTTCGTTGTACCAAAACAACAAAGCGTAGGCGACAAAAATCGAAGAAACGAAAAGAACAAAAAGAAATCTGCGACGAACGTGAAGCGAAAAACGAAATTTAAACGCATTTATTAATTTGCGCTGTACTGATACGCATATGCGGCAACAACAGCGACAATATAAACTATTTGCTCAGGGATCAGTTTATTAGAAATACAAAAAACTAAAAAAGAAGAAAATTTAATTTTAACAAAGTAGTCATAGTATTGTGATTTTAAAAAACAACAAACGATATACAAATAACGCCACCGCGATGAAAATTACTGTGACAACCACCGATGATAAGATTTTCTTTTTAGATGTTGCCGAAGATTTAGAATTGGAAAACTTGAAGGCGCTTTGTGCCATGGAAATTGGCTCTGCGGTTAATCAAATAATGGTGCTATTTAATGGTAGCGAGTTGATCAATGATAAGCAAACTTTAAAGTATTTTGGCGTACGCGATGGTGACTGCATTGTCCTTGAACGTCGCAGGACGAATACTAATCGTACCGGTAAGTAAAAAGGAAAATATAAATTAAAAAAATGGCAAAAAAAAAAAACGAAACCCCACCCCAACTTCAGTATTTGCGCGCTTTTGTGATCCAAGAAATTTGTTAAAACTGGGTCATTGTACGCACTCTAGGCCAACGCGTTGCTCCAGGCCAACAGTGCATCCATCTATTTATGTATATTTTGGACAAAAAAGTGAATTTATTTTAAAAATAAATATTCAGCATTTTTCTTTACACATTTCTCAGGCTACATACATATGTGCATATACTATAAATGTATTGTTGCTGCTGCTTTTTATTATACTCTGGATCCATTGAAAATGGATAAAAGGGGTATCATAAAATTTCATAAAATTGCAAATATAAGTAACGTACAAAGAAAACATTTTTGACCCCATTAAGTACATTCATACATATGTATATACACATACATACATAAATATTCTTGATAATTGTGAACAGTCGAAGCGGCGATCGGTGCTTATTTTTGTAGAATCGATCTCAATAAATCTAACTGTAATATTGGATTGTGAACACCATAAACTGATCATGTTTATGTAAGAATTTTGATGACACGCCCACTGTCTGGTGAATTCGCAAAAAAAAAATCACAACTTTTGTTATTTTAAATTTGAAGCCTTGATTCTAATATGCATACGTATTTACACTTGACTCAAAAAGATCGAATTACATACATGTATGTATGTATGTACATATAATCATTCGATTTTGGGAAAAAGTATCTGTATGTTTCGTTTGATTACGTGTCTTTGGAACCGGAGTTCAGGGTATTTCATAGTCAAGCTCAATCGATTGCATTTAGTTTATTTTTCACATTCCAAACGCTTTGCGAAATAAAAAAGCAAACGCAGCAAAAAGCAAAAGTAAATGAAATAAATACTCACAAACACTCACACACATGCACACGCACACGCACATACGCACACAAATACATGGCATATATATGTACATACATACATACATGCATTCTGATCAGATTTTTTGATAATTCACCTGCAATGCAATTATCGATACACACGCAAATAATCTAATCCATGCCAATGGGTGTAATATGTATATATGTGTATATGTACATACATACATACATTTACATATACCGATGCAGGCATTTCGAGTAACCCCATATGCCTTGTTAGCCTTGTGTCTAACATATGTACATACATACATACATACATGTGTGTGTATATGTATGTGTGTACATATCTGATTTGTACATACATACTACAGATATGCGGGTCGTTCGTACGCAAACATACATATGTATGTACATACACTTACATACATTCGTACAATGTATGTACATACATTTGGCAGGTCGTACGTTGGTTTTGTTATATTTTTGAGTGGGCGGGCGCGCAATTCTCTTTGTGCTACCAGTAACACTTTCTTACATACATACATATAATATGTATGTACATATACACGTACATATTATGCATATAATAGCAGACACCTGGCTCTGGTTGGGTCAATAGGTGGGGGAAGTGGGGAGCAGCGATAAAGTGGAAACGGTGGCTAAGGATATAATTATTTCGAAAATGTTTACATAGTTTTAGGTGTACCGTAAAAGCTAAAAAAAAAAAAAAACAAAATCCAATATTTTCGAATGTCTATACTTTCATTAGCGAGACTAACGTAGTAAAAACCCCATTTCAGGTGTCAATAATCCATCTATCAGCCATTTGGACTTTAGTAACATTGCTGTACCGGGTGCGAGCACTGCAGCGGGCAGTCCGCCCAGACATAATACCAGCATGCCCAGCGGATTAACTCAACAGCAGATGCAGCATTATCTGCAGCAGCAACAGCTATCGGATATACCGACGACAGATGAGTTTAATGTGAATTTTGACGATGATCCAGCGACAGTGCGTCAAATGTTGCTATCCAGTCCGGAGGTGCTGGCATTGCTTCGTGAATATAATGGACGATTGGCTGAGGCTCTCGACTCTGGCGATCAGGAGACGTTTGCCAGGGCCCTGCGTGAGCATGTTACGGAACGTAAGCGGCGGAATGATCAGCGGATGCGTATGCTTAATGCCGATCCCTTCGATGAGGAAACACAGCGTCTTATTGCCGAGGAAATTAAGCAAAAGAACATACAGGATAATATGGCGGCAGCCATTGAATATAATCCTGAAATCTTTGGTACAGTTACAATGCTGTAAGTAATCATCTAAAATATATGTTCGTATGTATGTAAGTATGTATGTATGTATGTATGTATATGTAAATATATATTTTTTTTTGTATTAATTTGTTTGTCTTTCCGATTCCATTTTGTAATTAGTTACATCAATTGTAAGGTTAATGGCATTCCGGTCAAGGCATTCGTGGACTCTGGCGCACAGACGACGATCATGAGCAAAGAGTGCGCTGAGCGGTGTCACGTTAATCGGCTCATCGATACCCGCTGGAATGGCGTCGCCAAAGGTGTTGGCACACAGCCAATTTTGGGACGGATTCATATGGTGCAGCTGCAAATTGAGAGCGATCACTTGACGTCGAGCTTCACCGTGTTGGGTCAGCAGCCCATGGACATGCTTTTGGGCTTGGATATGCTCAAGCGGCACCAGGTGCGTTAAAATTTTGTAATTCAATGAAAAACTTTAAATTCTTATATTTACATATGTGTAAATACATACATACGTGTTATTTTCCAAAAAAAAGGGTAGGGTATCATGGACCTAGGTTTAGGGTATCCTTCAAATAGAGCTTGATCGAATGATTTTTTTTTTTAGTTTTTGTTTTTGTTTACATGTAAGATGTAACTGTATTTTTGTATGTTTTGTTTTTTTTTTTTTTTCTACTGAATGTATGTACATACATCTATTTCTTCTTCTTCTTTTTTGCGTACAGTGTCTGATTGACTTACAGCGTAATCTGTTAATAATTGGGACAACCGGTACAGAAACACCATTTTTGCCGGAAAGCGAGTTACCAGCCTGTGCACGGCTCACTGGTAATCCGGAGGACAATGAGCAGCAGGCTATTGCCAAGGCGATTGAGCAGAGTAAACGGGAAAGCGGCGGAGGCATTGGTGCATTGGCTAGCAGCAGCAGCATCGGCAGCTCTGAGGCACGTGCCAGTACCAGTGCTGGATTCAATGTAAGCAATATAAACGCTATACAGCCACTGGATCGTTTCACGGAACAGGATGTCAGCGATCTAATGGCATTGGGCTATCCGCGTAGCGATGTTCTCAGTGTACTTAGGATATGCAATGGTAACAAAGCAATCGCCAGTTCGATGCTGCTCAGCAGCAATGCTGCTGCGGGCAGTGGTGGACTCAGCTGAACGCTGTCCATCAAAATGGTGGCATCTGCTCCTTATTTACTGCTCTGGGATCAATCAAAACCATTTTGCAATAACAAAAATAATATCAACCGAAGACACACATTCACTTATACACGAGACATCAAATTGTTCACTTAATAGATCAATCAATCAATCAATCAATATCAATGCATCTCCACTTATTTTCTTAAAAAAAAATTATTTTTTTTGTTATTTTGCTTCTCTAAATAAATTAATATTTAATTCAGAGCAATATGAAAATTGTATATAAAAACATAAAATTTTTGATTATTTTAATAATGATTTAATAATTTATACACAACATGATCGAAACCTATAAGTTCGGTATCAAAATCAACATATAATTGACTATATAATTTTGATATTTAATATGCATCTCTACGACCATCTTGTCGTTTTTTTTTTAGCAAATAAAATTTGTAATGAATTATTGTAATATAATATTGGTAAAATGTAATCAGTATATTGTCAATATTCGGTATTATGTAGGCGCTACAACGAAATTGAATTGTCTTGAAAATTTCATACGACACGCAAATATAAAAACATATATATAATATATATATATATATATATGTGTAATATATATACATATATTCATTTACATATATTCAACTTGAACTAGTATTAAGCTTTTTTAAAAAAGAAAAAATTATGTAATTTATGTATGGAGTGAAATGGTTAAATAAATCGTGAATTGTTTTGGATTTGGAATAGATTTGTTAAGCTACATTTTCATGGGATGGGCATATACCTCTCTCACATGCACAACCAAAGCACGTATGTATGTATGTTACATATGTATGTAGGCAGTTTATGTATATGCAACATACACTTTCGGTTGGGTTTTGTTCCAGGAAATTGAAGCTAGCTTGGATTGTGAAAATGCATTAATAATTATTAGTATGTAAATAATGCAATGGGAATATAAAAAAAGACATACATAATAACACATTTAAATTATAATAATTATGATGATAAAATAAATTAAATAATGGTTCATAATTTGTGTCAATGCGAAAAGTTCCCAATAAAAGTTTTAATTAGTTTTTTTTTTGTCAACTTTGTTTTTAAAAAATTTCTTTTGGCTTTTTAAAAAAATTTTTTTTTGTTTAGTTTTATTAAATATGTAATATAATAAATGTATGTACATGTACATTCATATACTTTTGCATCTAGATAAAGTTCACGTCGTCAGAGATAATTTCTACTGGCGGAATTTGTGATGAAAGCAGAATCTCCAGGATATTGTTTTATTGTTTGTTTTTTCAGGTAAAAATGCTTTCACACGCATAAAATACACGTTCCCTTATGTAAATACATACATATGTATGATGTGCATTGAATTTAATTTATTTAAGCTGTTTCTGATTGCGTTTGTTTATGCTGAATGTTGTTGCCATCGGCGTATTCATCGATTTCTACTATTCGTCATCTTCATCTTCATCTTCCTCATCGTTGGCACGCGATGTTGAGTTTTTATGATTGAACTCCTTTTCTGGATCAAATTGCATACCCTCCTGGTCAGCAGCATCATCCTCGTCGTCATCACCAGCAACTTGGGCATTCTCCGCCTCGGCCCGCTCCAAACGACGCGCCAGATCCGCCTCATCGATGGCTGTGACGAGTTTCGGTGCCATTATCACCTTAAATTCACCCTCATATTCAATTATCTTGGCGCGTATACTTTCTATGGCCACCTCTAATGCCTTTAGGCCCTCTGTCTTCTTTGTGGTAGCCGTGGTCATCACATAACTGGTAATAAGGAATAACAAATAAAACCAATTACTTAACATTTTGAGATTATACAATAAATAAATGTATATATTTTAAATTATATAAATCATTACGTTAACATCCATCCAATGCAAAAAAAAAAAATAAATAAAAAATGCAACAAATTCCTAGTTAGCGGAAAAGAATTCTTTAAAAATGTTTAGTTAAATGTCAGCTTGACCTCTTAACTGTCTCCAAGAGTTGTGCTACTCTTGATGAATATTCTAGACAAATTTTACTTTTAAATACAATTGCCAAATGCAAGAAGACTTTAATGCAATTAAAAATTGTGCAAAATAATGACTTACAGTGGCGGCGCTATCAGATTGATTCGAATGGGCAGCTCCTCGGTGCTCAGCTCAAGACCCTTGGTGAGGGACGCCTTGACGGCATCAATGCCCTCATAGCCATAGCAGGAGCATTCGATATCGGCACGTATTTTCACCGTGGGTGAGACTAATTTCCGTTTGATATTGTTTAATAGCACCTCCTTGGTTTCAGTATCGAGATCGCACTCATCGAAAACGGAAGGGTCGGTTACAGATTGCTTGAAGATGTCATAAGCAACGGTTTTGCTATTATATTTCTTTTCAAAGTACCAGGCGGTCTTCTGATAAAGCTCCTCCAGTTTATCGCTACTATCATAGCCCAAAATATCAGCGACATGACGCAGCAATGAATTGATTGCTTTTGCTTTGGCAAAGCGTTCGGTACACTTTTCAACATCCTCGGGCGAAACACGACGCTTGGACAGATCAATATAACCTTTCTCTTTATCGACACGTATAACCACCACAGGTTCTGTCTTGCCGACGCGAATCAATTTATTGATAGAACGTATACGACGACGTGACAGCTCGGATAGCAGGATCATGCCCTCAATATTGTTGTACTCCAATAAATGAACGTAAGCGCCCATTTCAGCTATGGAGAGTACGTTCACCATGACGACATCTTCGATTTCGGGATATTTTTCATTGTAGAATCGGGAGGTTAATGCCATTGTTTTGGTTTATGCTGTTTCTTTTTTACTATAAACCCAAACACGTAAAATAGCAAAACCCAACAAAAATTGCAGCAAAAACGTGTACAATTCGGTCAAAGTAAGGCGTGAGAAGAAGAAAGCAAGTGTGCGGCAAAAGTGCTCTAAAACGGTTTAGACTGTCAAATAAACGCGGCGAACTTTTAACGATATATCGATAAGAGATTTGTAAATTGTTTGTTTTTACCAGTTTTCGCACGTAGATTGTTTGATACTTAATTTTTTTTTGCAAAATATATAAAACGATTTTGACATGGATACTATTTCATGATACTTTAAACTTTTGTAAAAAAAATGATCGATATTTTAATGTGTTGGTTAATGCAAATACAGATTAAAAAACAGCGAATTCAGCGGTGTTTTTAAATACTTTTGATTGATTTTTGATAAAAAAGTATCTTTTCCATTATGAGATATGCCACAAAATATTTTAATTACGTTCATACAATATTTTCTGTGCAGAAATGTTTTAGAAAAATATGAATGCGGAATTGTTGACATTTCAACTAGTGGGTGTATTTCCTGGTGCCGCGCCGCTAAATAGGTGTGTACACACTGAAGCGTGTGCACACGGCGACAAACTTTGGTAGTCAGTCTGCGGATTGCAGCGAATTCGCTCATTTGAAAAAAATAAAACATGGCTGGAAGAGGTGGTTATGAACACGCTAGGTAAATATTATTAAATAATTATTTACTGTGAACGCCAAAGTGATCAAATTGTGTTTAAATACGTGTAAATGCGTTCGCCGCGTGTGTGTGCCAACAAGTGTAAATGTATCTAAATGTATAATAATGCACGCGGTCTAAGCAAAAGTCAACCCAAGACACTATCACACACACAGACCCACATACAAATGAACACAAATACACTCACGCACACATAAACCCTTAAAAAAAAACTACATGCATACATACATACGTGTGAATCTATGTGCAAGTGTGCGTGTTTTTTTTCTTCTACATTTCTTTTTCTTTGCTATTTTTTTTCGGTCAATTTGCTGCGCTGTCGCCTGTTTGCCGACGTCGCTGCCAATGCTGGCGTCAGCGGTATGCGATTTCCCTTTAAATTTTAACTTCTAAAGTAGAAGCAGCAGCAGCGCCGCCAGCGTCGACGGTTATGGGCGGCTCAAAATAGACGATAAAAATTTTGAGGCGAATTACCTAGTTGTTTTTGCCGCAAATATTTCAAAACGCGCGCTTTTTTTTTCTGTTATTTATTTGTTTTAACTGCAACCGCTTTTTGTTGTTGATGTTTCCCAGTAATATGAGCACCAACTGCTTTTGTTTTTGTTCTCATACCCTTGCGGACAGCATTATAATTTTGTCGCGAAGTATGCTACGCAAGCCTATTCGATACCATAAAGTATATTGTGATCAGAACGAATTGAATTTTTACGACTTTGTTTGTTAGTCTGTCATCTGACGGTCATTGTGCAAACTTTTCTAGTTTTCAATATATACTATTTATATACCATATGGTCAAATTTGATCAAAATCCAGCAACAATAGGGAACACTATCTTTTGCCAGATGTGAATTGAGTTCGGATGTCTTTATTTAGTAACAAGAATCAATACGACTTCCAGGAAGAGTATAGCATATTCGTCGTTCGGAAGTTTACCATACTTTCTTGTTATTATTTTATGAATATGTTTTGTTACGCATTTGGTCACACGTGCGTTGACGTCGTAACCGGCGCTCTTTGTTAATATTTAATTTTTACTATTTTCTGTTATTGTTTATTTTTTTCTATTTATTGGAAAACGGTTTATTTACTATTTGTTTTTTTTTTTTTACTTTTTTGCAGAGGTGGATTTGGCGATCGTCATGTAAGGCAATTGCCAACGGAACCGCCTTTTATTGCATACGTCGGCAATTTACCGCAGGGTTTAGTACAAGGCGATGTTATAAAAATATTTCAAGATATTGAAGTGAAGAACGTGCGGCTAGTTAAGGATCGGGAAACAGATCAATTCAAGGGCTTCTGCTATGTGGAATTTGAAACACTTGACTATTTGGAGCGCGCACTCGAGTATGATGGTCGTATCAAATTGGATGATCTGTCGGCTCCTCTGCGCATAGATATTGCCGATCGCAGGAAAAATGACCGGTAATTGATTTTTATGGATATTAAACGTGAGGTGGCCCTCAACTCATTGCAGATTCATATATATATATATATACATATATTTTTTTAAATAAAAAAAAAAACTAATTAATATATACAATTTTTATTTAATTTACAATTTTTCTCTTAGCCCTGGTGGCGGCATTGGTGGCGGCGGCGGTAATGGCAGCGGCATGGGTCGCGATGGCGGTCGTGATGGCTTCCAAAAACGTGGTCCACCGCGTCAAGGTGGCAGCAGTCAGTCGTATAGCCGGGGCGGTCCTGGCAGCGGCGGCGGTCGCGAATCTGGCGGCGGCTCTGGTAATCGCGGCGATAGTAGAGGTTCGTACAATGATAATTATGGTGGTCACAATGATAGAAGTCGTGGCGGCGCCGGCTCCGGCATGAATAGAGGATACAATGGTAAAGCATTTTTATCTCAGCCACGCAAGTGCAAATTGCTACAACAAAATACGTAGATGCATCTCTGTAGTGTTGACAAGTTTTTAAAATTGTAGTTAATTGCAAATATATGCCAAAGCATGGACAAAAAACAAAAAAACAAAACAAAAAATAAAAAAAGCGAAACAGTTCCGCCTTCAGTTTTCTTGTGACTGGAAAATGGCCTTCGTCTATACTTTATACACATATACCTATATATACATATATATTTAATATATAAATATACATATGGATATATATATATATATATATATGTATTCATATATTTATTTATATACACATATTGATAGCCTTTCCCAACACCTCTTTCTGACTCTATTTTTGCACAAGATTTTATTTCTATCAACTGCATAATCCTAGTACTAAGTCTAATTGATTTAGTTTCCTACTGCTTTTCTACCATTTTGTAGCTGCCTGTTCCTATTTTTAACTAAAAACATTTTGGCCAAATCACTTATGGTTGGGCTTACCATTATTACATTTTTCTAATTCTAAAAAGTTTTCAATTTCATTGATTTTAAAAATGTCGTATTTGAAAGTAAATTAATGAATAATCGGAACAATGCACAAATATGTTTTTGTTTCATATAACTTTGTTTGTATTCTCTTAACTCTTCATTTCTATATTTATATACTTTTCCCATTAGGAATTCTTTGTTATTTTATTCACTAACTTGGTTGTCTTTATTCGCTTGTATTCTATCCATGCCTAACGGATTTTATCTTTGTAGCCATTGAAGTGATTTATATACATATATACATATATATACTATATTAATATATATATGTACATATCCGTAGCATTATTTAATGATTGAATTGATTTCGAATGCATTTTATAGCACGCTTTATACACATTTACCCGTACAACTGGGTGAGCATGTTAACCCGTACATGGCCCTTATAGTATTGTAGTGTAAAATTGTGCAGTAGGAAATCCAAAACGCATTCAATGCAATGTTTCTTCTTCTTACACATATATATATATATATTTTTTTTTTTCTCGATATTTATTTATTAAAATAATTTGGAATATATTTGCAGATCGTCCAGCAAATCGTGGCCGTTATGGTAATTTCAACAACGAAGATCGATACGATCGAAATCAGGATCGGGATCGTGGTCAGCGAGAGGGTAGCTATGGTAATCAATCGCGTGATGGCGATCGCTATAACAATTTCAGTCGGCATCGTGATCGTGATCGTACACATTACAATCCAAACCAGCAGCAGTCTGATCGTCCCGGCGGTGTTTCAATGGGCGCCATCGGTAAGAATATTTCATATTTATTTAATTCTTTAATTTACTACATTACTCTCACACGTAAATTCAAGAAAAAAACAAAAAAATTTTCTTTTTGTTCATTGTCGTATAGAATAAATATCGCTGCGTTTGGGATAACGCCATTTGATCCATAATAAAGTCGCGCTATAAAATGTATATTGGTAAATTTCATAGATGGAAACATTGCATTGCAACTTAATTTTCTAATTCTAATCGATTGTTTATGGATTAAATTGCAAACAATGCAATGGGATGTTTTAGTTGGCATACATTTAACGTTAATCTTTCAATTAAAAAGATACTTCAATCAGGTGTAAAAATATAACTTGATTCGTCCAAAGATTAACTTTCTATTAAATATATACATTTATGTATTAATATGATTTGGTTAAATTGTTTAGATTTCAAGTGCAAAATTGTATAGCATTTTATTAACAATTTTAATGGCAAAGGACACGGATAATAATCAAGAATATGCACTTAACGTGCTCGGAGTTATATCAGGAATATAATTGAATTTAGCCATTTTAATATACTATAATAGTTTATATCAACTGTAATATAAAAATATTGCATATTAACATTGTAAAATTGAAGTTATGTTATGACAGTAAATTATCGATATATTATAATATATATTTAATACATACTCAAACGTAAAGCCTTTGCTAATCTGTTTAAAACATTGCAGATGACACGGAGCGGCCACGCCTGCAGCTGAAGCCACGAACTATAGCGGCGCCAATAAATGCGGTAGCTGAAACCAAACAATCTGCATCCATTTTTGGTAATGCAAAGCCGCGTGAGGAGAAGCTTAAGGAACTACAACAGAATATCAATCACAATGGCGATAACTAGACGACACTGGTGTCCTCTAAATATGCCTAAATGATATTTAAAAAAAAACAAAAAACAAAAACAAAAACAAAACAAAAAAAAAACAGAGAAAGCAAAAGCAAATTAAGGAAAGATGAAATTTATTAGACGCATATATGGTTTGTGTGAAAGAGTGTCATGCATATATTATGAAATTACGATGAGAATGATAAGGAAGCAAAAAACAAAACAAAAGAAAACAAAACAAAAAAAAAGGAAAAAAAAACACAAAAAAGCATAATTAATAACTACGCTATTTACCTATTATATAAACAAACAAACGAAAAAAAAAGCTATGTACTATGCATACATAATAGACATATAAGGGTTTGGCTGGCCCTACACTGTCAGTCGAAGTAACAACATCAACTTAACAACAATAACAATAACAATAACAGTAACAGTAACAGCAACAGCAACAAGTAATAAACTTAAAACAATACAATATAACACATATACATATATATATATATATATATGTATATATCACAATGAGATCAGTAACAAGAACAGCAAACAACAACAACAACAAACAACAACAATGGAAAGTCTTTAAATGTTAGTCTATAAGCAGCGATAAAGTTAGGAGCCGTGCATATACACTATGCGATATACGCATAGTTTGTATATGTGCGCTGCTATTTGTTAGTTAAGGAATGCAAACCAACAAACAAAAACACAAAAAAAAAAAAACGAAAAAAAAAATTAAATTAAAAAAGAAAAAACCGTTTTACCATTTAAGCAAAAAAATGAAAACAAAAACAAAAGAATAAACGCAAAAAAAAAAGAAAATAACTCAAATTTGACAAACGTTCAGCGTACGCAGGTAGGCAGTTTATACAGTTTATATAGCAAAAATACAAGAAAAACTAAAAAATCGAAAAAAGTATATAAAATAAAACCAAAAAAAAAAAACACATTTACATGAAATATATGTAATAATAATAATTTAAATACATTAACTCGAACCGCAATGAAAATATAAAACACCAAGTACGTATGTATTACAGATAAATCCATAACAAAAGTAAAAAATATATATATATATACATTTATATATATATAAAACCTAAGTAATCCAAGTAAAAAGTAAAAAAGTCTAAAACGCGTAAAATAATGTATACATATTCTTTAATTTCTTTTTTATTTACCCTATGTAATATTTTTTTTTTTTTTGTATTTTTGTGTTTAATTGGCCTATAATGATTGCTTTAATATTTGCACTTTTTTTTTTTTGTTTTTCAACATTGACTGACAAACGTTGAAGAGGGACGAGACGGCAGCGGCATTGATATAATAAAAATTGTTTTTTTTTTTTTTTGTTTTTCTTGTAGATAATTTTGATACGCAGGGCAAGCATATTAATTAAGCGAAATCTATCATTTAATTAATTTAATTTTTGGGTCACGACCATATGACTATATATTAACAAGACACACTAAATACACAATTAAATGTTTCTCTAATTATTATTATTATTATTATAATTCTATTTTTTTTTTGTAAAAGTTTTATGCGCGAAAGTTGTAAATTCATTTGAATAAAGGAAAACAATTTTATTAAGAAAACATTCTTGAAGTGCTGTATTTGGTAAATGTTTGGTAATGTTTTAAAATATTTAAAAATGTTTTAAAATGTTTATTAATTAAATTATTTTTTGTCCTGTTGTATTTCTCTTTTGTTGGTACAGGCGTATGCGAAACATACCTACATATATAGACTGAGCTGATAAAACTGTCGTGTCGTATTCTGCAAATGTTTTAACATTTTTTTCGAATAGTCCAGTTACATAAGTATAATTAATTTCAAAAACCCTTGCCGGAATTCTGAATCTTGTTTTCGTTTATCGGCGGTCAATCTGCGTACATGTTTTTCAGGACATCGACTTTCTGAGTTATAAAGCAAAAACAATTAAATATATACATTTATAAAACAAAAATTATTAATCAAATATATATTTAAAATAAAAACAAACAAAAAAATATCGCTATATTTATATATATATATATATATATATATATATATATATATATATTTCTTTGAAAGTCGAGTGATTTGGATTTAGTTCCCTGTCGTTGTTGGAGGCAAAACAAAATACAAAAATGTGTAATATTTAAAAATATTATATTTAATTTTGTTTTCTTACATTTTTTGTACCATAAAAAAGATGATAACGTATAAAGTAATCGGACGTGCAGAACACAAGCTACCATACATATACATAAAGATATATATATACACACACATATATATATTCAAAGAGCGTAAATTTTTTATAATTTTAACTGTAATATTGTATTAAATAAAGTCAAAGATTTACCTACTATAAAGCGTAGACAAACAAATAGAAGCGGGCAAATAAGCAAATTAACAAAACAAAACAAAACAAAAAACCTTAAAACTTAAAACAAAAAAATATAACTAAAACAGAAAGAAAGAAATAAAAATTATATAATAATAATTAACATTTAAAGTCCCCTCCAGAAAAGTTTCAATTTATTTATACTAACAACAATAATAAGAAGAAGAAAAACATTTACCTATCTGAACTATAATATTTGTTTGTAATTAATAACTTTGATATGCATTTTAAATGACGCTCAGTACGAACTTTGATGGCATGAAAACGAATGGAAAAATAAAAGAAAATAATTAAATAAAAGAATTAATTAAAAATAAAAAACAAAATACAAAAGCAAAAAAAAAAAAACAACAAGAATTTACACAAAGTAAAGTAGCCGTTAATTTATGTCTTAATATATACGAATATGAATATAAATATATTTATATTTATATATTTATAATAATATATAATATATGCATATACAATAATATATTCATCATATATTATATGTTTATAATACATACATATAAATATTTAATACTTAATGAAGAATTGATGCGCAGAGGTTTAAGCTATTTACATACAATACAAAGTGTAGCAATTAATAATCTAAACATGGCGACAATTTCTATATAAATTATTTAATTAATAGAAAACAAAACAAACAAAACAAAACAAAACGCAAAACGAAAACGAAAACAAAATGAAACTTGAAACTAAAATTACGAAAAAACAAAAACTAAAATTAACTATTTAGTTTCATGTAATCCAATTCTAAGCAAAAATTTAAACGTGCATCTTTTAACTAACTTTTAAAGCTGATGAGGTGCAGCTAAAATAATAACAACAATAATAATAATAATAACAATAACAACAACAACTGATACATTGAATAATTTAACAATTCTTCACAAAATATATATAAAAATCTTTTTTTTTGTGTTGTTTGAACATTTTGTACGATACATATTTAAATATATACAATATATGAATACGTATATATAAATACTACTGCATATATATATATATATATATATATATGTATATGGTATATGGTATATCGAAATCGATAAACGATCCCATTCACTTTATTTACTTGCATATGGAATGAATCTGGGAAGGATTCGAACTGCAAAATTTGAGATGTTAACATGGCGGAAAATCTATTAAAATGGTATAATATTTATACTACAAAAAAGATCTGGATTATATTTCAGTGGATACGACAATTCATGTTTGTTTCTTTCTTCGATTACTATTAAATAAAACAATTTTTGAACTTGCAATCAGGTTTAAGTTTTCAATATCTCTTGTGCCTGACAAATAAAGTCAAATACAAAATGACACAAAGTTATCCTCAATAAAATTTATAAAAGGGGAGATGATATGGTGCCATAAGTGAGGCAAATACATACATACTCGTACATATATACATATACAGATTGTGGAAGATATATCTAAATGCATATTATACGATATTGTAGTACATACATAGTATGTGTATGTATGTATGTATTACATACCAAACACTGTTTTTCCATAGTATTTCGTCGTTAAACCTCGATTAATCCTTGGAATTGGTTTACAGAATTTGCCATTTTCTTAAATTGTGTATATACATGTATGTATGTATATGGATTTAACCTGGTTTTCTCTTTATTAGGCAAAGAGAATTAAGTTATTTAATTGTATCTCAATCTTCAATGCCACAATATACCCTACACTATATACCTATACATACCCTATAATGCAGATAATTTTGGTCTGGAATCGGAATACGCTGGAGTTTAAATAATTTATGGATTCATTCGATTTGATTCCAAAAGGTATGTAAGTACGCACATGCATATGTGTGTATGTGTATATTTGAATTAAACAAAACCATATATTTTATTTAATTTTATTCTTTTGTTTTTATTGAATATATAACTTAATTTAGTTATACATAGGAAAAACAAAAACAAAAACAAAAGAATATAATTTATTAAAATTACAATAAATATAATATTATATATATTGTACAAAATGGGTACAATAAATGTAAGTATGTGGGTGCTAATTTTTAATTATTATTTTTTTTAGTTTTTTCTCTTATATCTTATTTTTAATATTTAACAATAATTTGTGAATTAACTTTCAAATGATTGTAAGCATATAAATATTTATGTTTATATATCTATTTGTATTAATGTTTGCTTATATTTATTGTATGTACATATCTACATACATATGTACATATGTATTAATGCGTAAATGACCGCTTTATGCTTTGTTGGCCAGTCTTATCTCAACACGGCCAGTTGCAGCATTAGCCGCGACAATACTCAAAGTATGTAGTATATCCCATACTTATGTATGTTGTATGTACAAGATGTGTATGTATGTGTGTCCATACTCACATCTGACAAATATATACATGCATATGTATGTGTTTTTTTATGGGGAGGCACTCGGTTCTTTTGAAAGGTGTTCAGTGTTTCGCTGTCTTCGCCGCTGCATGATGTCATCGTCGTGGCAAAGGCAGCCAATTATTACACATTTACCAGCTAACACACATACACAAACACGCACGTACATGCACTATACATATGTACACACCCATACATACAAACAGACACATATGTATACGTGTAGAGGACTATTGCGTGCATTTCTAACTACATACCATGGACAGCCGTGGCCACAAAAATAATATTGCTGATGAGTCCTGCATATACAGTGGCCGAAATAAGTCTAAATACCCCCCCCCCCCCCGCCCAACCCCCACTATTTGTATATGTATATGCATATTATATATGTGTGTGCATGTAAGGCTGATCGATCAGACAGATTATAAAGATCGTCGATGCTCGGACATTTTCTTAAATTTATTTATTTTATTTATGTTGTTTATTTATTATCGTATTTACTTTAAGGCAATTCAATTCATTATACTCGTGTACACATACAAATACATATTTATATATTGTATATGAAATGTCAAAATACACATACATATATACATATTTTTTTTATAATTTTTTATTCGGAAGCATAGGGGTAAAATATACAGAAAAGTATGTTACATAGAGAATAAAAAAAAAAATATTGTGCCACATATATACATACATATGTGTATCTGTGTGTGTATATGTGTGTCCTTTCTGATGAATTTTTCAAAACTTGTTGGGTTTGTGTGTGTGTGTGTTCAAGTGCGTTTGCTTGCTTCATGTACCGTTATCAGGGCTCGCGTAATGACGCCATTAGCAGGCCGAATACAGCAACAAAATGGCCACCCACAATTGTATATATAGGCATATGTATGTATGTGTGTGTGTGTGTGTGTGTGTGAGCCCGCATAATTAATTGGCATTTAATTTGCATTTAAGCGTTGCTTATGAAAATCAATGGCACAACCCGCAGGATAAATTCATGTCCTTGTCCTTGTGCCTTGTTTTTTTTTTTGGGTTTTTTTTTTGTTTGTTTTTATCTTTGCTGTGAAACTGGAGAAGCTAAAAACACTCTTGACTTAACATATTTATGAAAATATTTTATTTAAATGCAATTAAACAATTTTTTTATATTTCTTTAACATTTTCTTACGCCAATTTGTTAGAAATTCAAATTGGGAATTGTTTAATACAAACTATATGTTACTTATATATATTTAAATCCTTTTACGCTTTTTTTTATAAATTTGTTTAATATTTCAGTTTGAATACTTTAAGCGATCTTCAAATTATTCGAGTTTTTTAGGTTTTTTTTGCCAGCCGAATTTGTTTTTGTTAATTTTTTTTGGTTCGTTTATTTATTTATTATTTTGTGAATGTCCTGTTGACGTCCTGTGGATGTCATGTGGATCATAAGCGAGGCATGGAACGAACACTTTGGTGGACTCGCCGTGCAGTGCCTGCAGCGCATTGCAGTTAACCTCAAAAAACAATGAAGCAAATGGCAGCAGCATTTACATACAGGACACACATACACATATAGTTCCATATACAGTTAAATATACATATATTATACTTATATACATATTCATACAGTAAATTCTAGTCAGAGCTAACAATCAATTAGGTTAATAGTACTCTTTAAAAGAAAGAACAAAATCACATTTGGAAAGAGATTTTATTTTTTTAATTGGTTTTTAATTTAATTTTTAATTTAAACTATTGTTAATAACTTTATAACAATTGATAGTAATTTGGGTGTTAATTAAAGTATAATTATTAAAATAATATTGATTATTAATATTGATTTTTAATCAATTATTTCAAATCAAATTTACAAATGTAAATATGCTTTCTATATTATTTAAATTATTCAAATTTGAATTTGTTTAAGGTATTTGGAATATTAAATAAATAAATAGCAGTCATTTTTTTTTTTGGCAGCATTTGTTAAAGTTATTTTCTAAATTCATTTTTATTGTTTATCGAGCATGCACTGTACGTGTACATACACACATACACATACACATACACATACACATACGCACACGCATACATATACACACACACACTTTGCATGTTGTACTCCATTTTGAGGCTGTTTGGCTGAGTGCCTGCCAAAAAATCAGTCAACTGCATGCAGCAGTTGAGCAAATCGCGTGCCGTACATTTATCCTTTACTCCTCCCTGCCCCATCCTACACCCCCCGTACACCCCTTCCTTGCCCTTCTCTTTCAGTTGTTGTTGTTGTTTTTTTTTTTTTTTAGTTGAGTAAATGCAGCGTACTTGCCTTGGCATCTGGTGCAGTTGCACTCGCACATGTTGCTTGCTTGCCGAGTGATGGGAAAGGTGGTGGGGGATGGGAGGTGGGAGGCGTTGATATTTGTCCCACAAATTGACTACGGCTGTATGTGAGGCACGGCAAGCGTTTGGCTTCGTGGCATTTGCTTGATTTCTGCCTACCATATTTGTGCCCCCTCCCAACGCCCCAACACCCCAACACCCCGACACCCCGACAGCCCACACCATGGCTGATGGCATTTCAACCATTTTGTGGATTTTAATCGCGTGTTTGGTGCACATTTTAACGCTCGTTGTTTTTGTTGTTGCTGTTGCTGTTGTTGTTGTTGTTGCTGTTGCTGCTGTTTTCATTGTCGTTGTCGCTGGTCGCCAAGGCAACGCAATGAAACACGAAACGAAATGCAAAACAATACAACAAAGAATTAATAAATAGTGTCTTTGGCGGACCGAATATTTGATATCCTTCCTGGTCATTCGGATTTTTTTTTTAATTTTTAGTGTTACTTTCTGACATTTTTAATGAGTAAGTATGATCTGATCCTTTTCCAGATGAAACAATTTTATTTGCCAAGAGAGTTAACATACATTGAATATCAACTTTTTTTTTTTTTTGTATATATATTTGTAATACTTTTGAATACCCTCTGGAAGGGTATCAAAATGGACTCCAATTCAAGTTGGGGAAGCTTGGGGGATGGGTCACAGCGGACAGGTAGTGGTCCCAGTGTTTGATGTCGATGTCGATGTCAAAGATTGGGTTAGGAGTGGGAAAAGGATCCGAGTCATAGGAAAATGAATAAAAGCAATATCATAAATCTGTGCAAAGGATTATAACAGGTGAGTGGAGATTTCTTTGACCCAAACAAATTAGTTTGCCTCCAAATGATATTACAACGCATTCTTCGTCACAAGACCGAAAATCCGAAATCCGAAATATCTCGGGTTAGCACTTGATTGGAATTTGATTTGGTCAGGCAATATTCAAATTTAAAAAAATTTTAGCAAATGAAAACTAAACTTATCCGATACAACTGTGCGAGAATGTCGCAATTTCAAATGTTTAAAAATCGTGCCAAAAAAAAAGGAAGAGCGTCCGTTAAAGGCTTCAAATTACGTAAAGAAATTTGATAATCCTCCAGAGGCTTGACATTCAAATTGTCCCTAAGGAGACGCAGAGATTACGCTGCTTGCACATGACAAAATTGGACAAAGATGGCAACTAAGCCGCCATAAGGCCAGCAAACACCATTTGGCCAGCCTTTAAAATATACATATGTATGTATTATAGTAGGAATGAGGATGAAGAGAAACTATGTCTTGTTCTTTTGGCACTCACTACTTAGAATGCCGCTCTCACACACTATGTTTCTAATCTTCTTCATCTTTCGTCAAATCCTCACGATCGACAGAGACAAACATATGTTGAGCATCGGAGTGTTTCGTTCTCTTAACGAAACTCTCGATGCATTACAGTTATTTTTACAGTGGTTCACTTATAATGTTTTTACCTCGTACTTATTCTATATAGTGATTAGTTATTTCTACATTATACAATGTATTATATACGTATGTATGTATAAATAAAAATTTATTTAATATATTGTACAAATAAAGAAAGAAATAAACAATTTCATGTACTTGAATATTAGACGTAGCCACATTGTCGATGGCATAATTAGCTTGATTATTTATACTATTGTTCAATATATTATAATTATAATAATACCATAACTGTAGATGTTGTTGTTGCTCTTAAATTTTTTAGCTCTTGGTCTTTTTATTGTTGTTGTCAACAACAACAAAACAACGGTAGAAGGCACTGAAACACGCGCGACTCATAAACCAAATTTATGTAAATTTAGATCCTTATTCCATAGAAATGTTGCAGACACCCCTCTCTTCCCCCACCCATCCCTTTTTAACTATACCAAGCTGTTGTAAAACCAACAACTAACAACCGACAATCAACAACTAACAAACAACAACAACAACAACAACAACAACAACTGGAAAGGAAACGCACAGTTGAATAATGTAAGGTTATGTTAATATGAGCATTCGAGGACAGTTGGACGAGGACAAGGTGCATATACATATGTATGTATATACATATGTATAATACCATACATACGCTCCAGGTGTACATTACACACTCTCCGCCATTAACTGTCAGTTAGAGGTCAACCTGTTCGCCTCTGACCGACCGCACGAACACCCCCCTCTTTATCAGTCAAGGTGAGCAGCAGGAACAGGAGCAGGAGCAGTAGGAGCAGAAGGAGCAGAAGGAGCAGCAGGAGCAGAAGGAACACCTTAGCGAAATGGAAAGTGCACTTACACCCGTTCAAAGTTAGGAATCTGCTCCAACTGAATATTACAAATATAAATTGTTTAAAAATAAAATACATTAAAATACAAATACAAATATTTAATTTAAATATTCGTAGTATTGCAATTATTAGTTATTTAATATCAATACAATATTATATTATTATGGCTCGTACCAGCATTTTAATTTGTTTAATATTAAAATTATAAAATAATTATTTAATTATATTTAAAGTTCTTTAAATTATTGATTATTTGATAGAAATTGTTTTAAAAGTTTTTGTTTTCATCAAACTTTAGTTTTAAGTTAAGTTATTTATTTCTTGTATTTTCTTCAGTGCATAGGTTGGAATTTGTTAAAATTGATATTCAATAATTTTAAAAGAATAAATAATACTAACCATTTAATAAAATATTAATAATCATCTTTATGTTTATTGCGATTTTGTGGCAAAAGGCGAATAGTAGTTAAAACCAAATTTAGATTTAAATTTTAAAATATTCTATTTGTGTAGCTTGTGTACAATAGTTATTGTTTTTTAAACATTCTATTACCGTTGAGCGTCATTCAATTCAATTCAATTCAATTCAATTCAATTCAACAAGAGCTAAATATATAAAACTACGGCAAAATGTGCTTTATGTCAGTTTACTGTACATATGTATGTGGCCGTGTAAGTGTATCTTTGTGTGTGTGTGTGTGTGGGTGTGTGTGAGCAAGCGTGTTATTGTATTTGTGTGAACAAAGGTGCGGAAATTTAGTCGCATTTGACAATAGGATGGACGACTGATAGCGCTGCAAAGACTCAGTCCCTCAGCAATCTATTGATGGTGTTGCTGCTGTTGCTGTTGCTGTTGCTGCTGCTGCTGTTGATGTTGCTGCTGCTGCCAAGCATTAGCACTGTCAGAGTGTCGTCATTGTTCATTCATGAAATGAGCGCTTTTTTTCCTTTGCTCAACATGGAAATAACAACAGCAACAGCAGCAACAACAAGTACAACAGCAACATAAACATCAACAGCAGCAACAACAACAGCAACCGCAATGGCCGCAAAACGAAATGGGTGAAGGGGGTGAGGGGGGGAGGGTGAGAGGGTGAAAATCAAAGAAAAAAGAGAGCACAGAACGAAAGACGCGTATGGCAAGGAGTGCTGGACAAGTGTATGTATATATGTATATAAATACATTTATGTTTATGTGTATCTACATGTGCATATATACACACACACACACATATGTGTGTTTTAGCGTGCATGTGTTAGTCTGTGCGAGGACACTACGAGGACGAACGTGCGACTTTGTTGCCACTCTGATAAATTTGTTGTTTTTCTTTCTGGCACCGCTGCTGCTGCTGTTGCTGTTGCTGTTGCTGCCGCTGCTGCTGCTGCTACTGCTACTGTTGTTGTGGTGGTGTTGCATGGCATACACTTGCAAACACGTATATTACACACATACAAACACACACACGCACGCACACATACGCATTTAAACACAGAAACGATTTATACGAGAGTTTGCTTCGTTCGCTGACATCATCCGTAGTCTAACATACACGCACACACACGTACACACACGCACACACATAGAGTGACAGCTCGCATTGCTCATACGCCATGTTGGCCAACACGCACCATGGTAAAAGCTAATATTGTAGGCGGAGCAGTGGCTACTCCCCCTGCTCTTCCTGCTGTTGCCGCTGTCATTGATTGCATTTTGTTATTGCTAATAATATGCATATTAATATTATTTCTGATTTTGTTTCTGTTTTTGTTGTTTTTGTTGTTTTTGTTGCATTCGTGTTTGTTGCCTTTTGTTTTGTACAAAATTTATTGTGAGCCACTTTACTTCTGCTACTTTCGACCACTGCAAATTGTTAAGTCATTAAAATTGGTAAAAATTAATAGAAATTAATTTAAAAATAATTGATTTCCATTCTCTAAATATTAATACATTAATTTTTCTATAATAAATATTTTTAAAATACAATTGTAATGTTTTAATGTGGCAATAGCTTAAAAAAAAAAATGCCCCGAAAAATGGATGTCAGCTAAAAACGAAAGTATGGTAAAATGAGTTTCGTATTTTATTGTCAAATATTTTTAAATTTATGTTTAAGGTGCAAATTTGTATTAGTATGTGTGACAAATACAATACAATACAATACAATACAAAACTTAGATTGTATGTGTATTGATTTAGTTAAATAGATTCTGTTCAACCATAAAGAACATGAGGTTTTTATAGCGAAACGGTTTAATGGCTGCTAAAGCGAAGTCTTTATGACTGCCAATGCTTTATGGGATTTCTCTCTTATACCCTTATAGAGGGTATTATACATTTCTTATGGTAGATGTAACGCCCGAATCTTGATAATGATGATTACGATGATGATGATGATGTTGATTATGACAGAATAGATCTTAAAATCAAGCAACCTACAATATAAATTTTTTTGACATATATAAACGTCTAATTGAAAATTAAACAATATTCTCTAAGAAAAAAATTGTAGATATTGTACATTGGATATGAAGGGAAAAGTGCAAGTGAAAACGAATCGTTTAAATTAATCGACGTTAAATGTTTACAAGCGTAATTAATCTTTAACAGCTTAAAAACTTAATTTTTGTGTTCTTGCTTGTTTGCGTTTTTGTTGTTGTCTTTGTTTTTATGGTGTTGATATTGGCGTTGTGCCTTCATTTGGCTAGTGCACCTGGCCTAATTGTTGTTACGGTATATGCCATTGCGGTCAATTATATACGAAACGAAGTCGTTTCCGAATGTTTGCCCAAGACTCACCCTGCGGAGGAGCGCATATTTATTTAACAAAGAGCTGAGGTAACTATATATACAAGCATATATATATATATGTATTTATATATATGTGTGTGTGTATGTGTTTGTAGTAGACACAAACTACCGGTAAATGATCAGCGCTAAGATTAAAAATAAAGAAAAAACAAAACGAAAGACAGAGAAAGATAAAGAGAGAGGGAGAGAAACAGCACGTCACAAAGTCATAAAAGCAGCGTTTGCATTTTTCCAATGTGTTTGCAAAGACAAATGCTTAAAATGCCTTTGCGCCCTGACGTATGCAGCATTGCCACATTTTTTCACTATATTTGCAGTTTTTTAAATGTTTCTTATTGTTGTTGTGTTTAGGTTTCGGTTTCGCTGTTGTTGTTGCTGTTGTGGTTGTTTCTTTTTTTGCTTCGTTCATTGTGACGCTCGTTCCGCTGGCTACTCGCTCGTTTTTTTTTTCCTTTTTTTTTACTTTTCTTTTTATTGCCTGTTCGCTGTTCTCGTTATCCTGGGCCTGTCCCAATGACCGAGTGGCGTGGCGTGTCCGCACTCCGCAGCGAAGGAAAAAAACTGGCACAAGCCAAAAACTGAACCGAATACGGTTGCCGAAGCCAAAGCCAAAGCCGAAGCCAAAGCCGAAGCCAATGCCAATGCCGATGTACCGTTTGGGCAAAAACGGAGACACTGCCGATTGCCCAACTGAACGAAAGTCGCACTCTGTGAACGCACACGCGCTGCGGCAGCTGACAGTTTCAGTGAACCACGGAGACGAACGGATTACGGGTAACAAAATAGCAGCCACAAAACTACCAAAACTAAAAAAAAAATTATATATATATAATATATATATATATAAATGTATGTAGTATATACCATATATATACACATATACATATATAATATTTTATATATATAAATATATAAATGCATTATAAAAATAAAAAATTATATATAAAAGAAAAGAAGAAGCGAATCAAATAAATAAAATATAATAAAATTGTAATTGAAAAATAAGAAAAACTGTTTTGGCCGCACTCAAAGTTACACTCATAGCTCGTTCCTACCCCCTCCCGCTAGTCCTACAAGGTGCAAGCCACAGCTTGAAACAGAAAATAATGCTCAATAAAAAAAAAGTGCCCGAAATTTGAGCTGAGCAGCAAACCAAATATGTTGGTCTTATAAATATATAAGCCAATGTATATGTATATATGTACACACACATATATATATATATATATATTTAGTTGTGTATTTGCAAATATATATACCGTATTAAATATACTATATATACTTAATATAAGTGTATATATATACGAGTATATAGAGCAATATTTTTTATAAAGGCAAAAGGCAGTGCGCAGGCAACGCAACGTTTTACATAAGTTCTCAATGTTCTTTTTGATTTTTTTCCGATTTTTTTGCAAGTGCTGAAACATCAACGAAACAAACAAAAATGAACAAAAATGTAAAAAAAGTAACAAATAAATATAAAGAAAGAAAACAAAGCAATGAAAATTAAAATTAAAATTAAAATGTAACGCAACATTGAAATTATTTACAATATAAAAATAAAATATTGTATATGGTCACTCTATGTACATGATATATTTATGTGTGCATAGCGATATATATCCGATATATATATACATATACATATTTAGGTTTTTTTGTTGTTGTTATTTTTCACGCGTGTGTATTTGTGCGAAGCAGCAGTGTGTGTTAAAAACGTGGCGTCTTCTTAATACATATGTATGCATATGTATGTAACTATACAAAAGATTGCGTATTGGCAACAACTGTGCACGTTATATTCTTTGTGTGTGTGTGTGTTGCAAGTCCCTTACTGTATGTGTAAGTGTACGTGTGAGTGTGTGTGTGTGTGTTACGCAGGTGAAATGCGAATGCATAACTTGCAATTTGTTTGAAATAACGGCGCACAGCCACAAAGTAGGCAAAGAAAATGTTACAAACATTCACGCACATGCCCTGAAAATGGACGCATTTAAGTATTACTTTAGCGTGTGTGCGTGTGTGCGTGCGTGTGTGTGTTAGCGTGTTTTGTAGTGCTTTTAAAGTGTGCCTTGCGTATGTGTGTGCTTGTGCGTGTGTGTGCTTAGACTTTCGATTTTTCTTTGCTTGTCTTCAACAACGACAACGACAACAACAATAAGTTGTTGTGTTGTGTCCTGTGTTGGGCTCGTTGTTTAGGTTATGTGCACTTATGTACGTAAAAATATATATGTATATAATATATATATGAAAACATTTATATGTGTTTGCGTATATATTGGATTGAATTTATATTGTACCATATATATTTACATACATACATACTACCGTATCTGGCATGTCACTTTTCCAAGCGCGCATATGCCATGTGTTTGCAAGGTATTTGCCAACAAATGACGAGCAGGACAAGAAGGACGACGTCTGCGCTGGCACGAAACTCAACACAGCAAAACACGACACAACACAACACAACACAACAGAACACAACACGATTCAACTGTATTCAACTTGGAAAAATAGTTGGTAAATTCGAAGAAGTCGCTTTGCAATCCGAGTGGCACACGCTGCACTATAGTAAGGTGTAGTAAGGGGTAATAGCAAACTAAGTCAGTCGTTCAGTCAGTCAGTCAGTCAGTCAGTCAGCCAGTTAGTCATTCAGTCAGTCGGTCGGTGAGTCAGTCAGTCAGTCAGTCAGTCAGTCAGTCAGTCAGTCAGTCAGTCAGTCAGCCAGTCAACGTTGGCGCCTCGCTAACTGGCTAAACTCACATGCATACATAAACACACACTCATACATACACCCAACATACTAATACACTAATACGCCCTTACGCCTCCTTCAGCGCAGCACGCGCGTGTGCCATATCGTGTTTCGTGTTGTGCGCAAAAAAGAGCCGAGTGCCAACGAATACGAATACGAATGAGGCGAGCAATGAAGTGGGCGCTGAAAGAAGGAAAAAGGAACAAGAGACAGGCACCAGGCATCAGGCACTAGCACCAGGCGAAGAGACATAAACAGGGACAGAGACAGGGACAGGGACAGAGACAGGGACAGGGACATGGCTGTTAGCTGAGGACGAGGACGAGGCCGAAGACGAGGACATAGCTTGAGCACCGAAAAGAGGCGCAAAGCCAATATATACATATATATATGTATATATATATATATATATATATATATGTTTGTATGTATGTGTGCGGGGTCGGTAGAATTTATGGTAGAGAGCGGGGGTCACAAGAGCTGGGGGAGGGGGCAAAAAAAATTGGTCGCCGTTTCTTACTTTCGCCTAGTTTTAGCTTCAACGAAAATTGTGCAACGTTTTTGAAGTTGTTTGCCTGTCTAGCGCGTCAGCAACAATGACAACAACAACATGCAACACATACGCACACACATGCAAACTCACACACACATACTTACATACATTTATTTTAGTTTTCTTCGCTTGCAGCAAAAATATATGCAACAGCAATTTTTGTAATGAGCCCAAAGCTCAACGGTTCTGTTGCCAGTGCTTCAATAACTTTAAGCTCCAGTTAATTTTAGCTCTCTCTTTTTACTAGTGTGTGTCCGTGTGTGTGTGTGTGTGTGTGTGTGTGTGTGGTGTGTGTGTGTTTGTTCAACTTTTGCATGCTCTTTTATTTTTATTGAGGCGACACACTGTCGGAATTTCTTATTCCACTTACTCACTTGTATGTATGTTTGTATGTATGTAAGTAAGTACATAAGTATGTAAGTGCACATGTGTGTGTGTGTGTATGTTTGTATGTACATATCGTATGTAGTTACAGCAATAATATCATCAAGCCGCAGCAGAGCAGAGCGCAGAGTTACGACGCGGCTCTGAGACTGATTCCCATGGCCAGTAAAGTCAATAAAGTTAATGGCAGGCTTCTCTAATGAACAAATATGTAGATGTTGAGTTGGCTAATAAAGCATATGGGTCTGGCTTCTGTTTTGGCTATTTTGTTTATTTTATATAATAGCACAATGCAACAACCGGAAGCGAATGGTCGCACCATTTTCTATGTACTCTTTGTATTGCGTTCAATTTGAATAGTTTATGCATTTCTATTGTGCGTCAGTGTACTCGTATGTATGTAGACAAGTATTTTTTTTTATTTAATTTAATTTAGTTTCTTGTTTTTTATTTGCCATTTTGCAATACGGGCGTTGACTAGAAATCAAATGTGCTTAAAAGCTCGAAGCAAATTAAAGGTTAATACGATTCTTCTTCCTTTCTCTTTCTTTTTCTCTTTATATTTTTATTTCTTTTTTTGGTTTCATCTCCTTCTTTCTTGCTGACTTTCTAACTCTGTTTCTTGATACAAAAGGAAAAAGTGAAATTTCCCTTTTCATTGGCATAAGCCGAACAACATTTGTGTGTGTGTGTGTGTGAAAGCGTACAAAAATATCGCTTAGCTGCCATATAACATGCATGTGCTTGTTTGTGCGTATGCGTGCGTGTGTGCGTGCGTGTGCGTGCGTATGTGTTTGTTCATTTATTTGACTGCGACTTTTGGGCGCTTAAAAATATGTATCACAAATATCAACATCAACATCAACAAAAACAACAACAATAACAATAACAATACAAACAGCCATGGTCCCCAAAAGGTTACACAGTTCTATGGCCCAACTCTATTAATACCACCCACAACGCCCACCAACAAACTCCTCTCCCCCCCCACTCCTCATCCAACGCCCTGCTGGGTCTAATACACTGTGCGTGTACCCATTTCCTATGTCTCTATTGTCACAATTTGATTGTTGCTATTCAATTGGTTTTCTTGTTCAGCTGCTGATTTCGTTTTTGTTGCTGTTGTTGTTGTTGTTGTTGTTGTTGTTATTGTTGTTGTTGTTGGGTGTGCTAAATTTACATAACGTAAATGCGGCATAAATAAATTATTAAATACGTGCTGTGACAATGGATTGAATGTGGACAGAATGTCGAAAAGGACATCCCATTCCACACATTCGTATACAATTACGCACATACATGCATATATACATACATACACACACACATACATACATAAATAAATATATATATATATATATATATATTTGTATATACGTAGTATGTATATCTATGTTTAATGATTCAACAACAAAAAAATACAGACATTTTTGTTCTGTGATTCATGATATCGAAATAAATTTTAAGTTTAATATTTCCTATGAAAATTTATCCTTAAAATGAAAAGTTTTATATACATATGTATATGTACTGCAATATATATATCCTTGTATTCATTCTCAGATTTTGAGACATCCATTTTTTTTTGCTGTTAAACTTTCAAATATTCAAATCAAGATATTTTCAAATTTGACATAATTTAAATTTAAATCGTCTTGCAAATTTACTTAGAATCGTAGTTGAAATAATTGTCATTGGCCTGTTTTGTAATTGGAGTTTTTGTATGCTAGAAATTTCGTTAATTTAATACTTAATTTGTAAATAATTTAGTATTTTGTACTTAATTTCGGTTAAGTATATTTTCGATCGGCAGCTAGAGAGCTTTCATTTGTTTGATTCACTTGGTGATGTACAATATTTATTTATTATATTATTTCATTTTAAGTTAATTTAATTTATTCGATTTTGTAAATTTTCTCTTCGTTTATGAAAATATTCGAGATTAGATTAGATTAGCTTGAATTATGGTTAGAAACTGCAGTTGGGTTCAATCAATGTAGAAACTTAAAATGCATTTTCAATTAATTTGATTCAAATTGTTGTAGTGCCGAGATATATACAATACAATACTTTTTCAATCGTTGCAAATAGAGATTATGTGCATATAACGAGTATACGAGTATATATTGTACAATCGAATAACATAAATGCGATTGTCGATGGCGTTAGATTCAGAAAGCGTTTAAATGACCGACTGAATTGACCAATTTCCCAATGGCAATGCAATAAAATACAGTGCAAAGCGGATCAGCAGGTCATAATGATTTGTTATAATAGCTGTGCTATTTTTAAGGGTGCATAACTTATACAAGTAAACAGGACTTTTGTGTCGGGTAAACGGGGGGAGGGTGTTGTGCTGGCCAAAATGCTGCCAGAACGATTGGTGGAGACCCAGTCTGGCTGGTGCCAATTGCTTTCAAAATGCTTTAACTTTGGCCAATGTGGTTAGTTTTTATTCGCATTGGCTTGTTGTTGCGCCATGGCGAGTGCTGGACACCAATTTGATGACCTAAAAATAGCATAAGAAGTCAAGTTACTAAGTCATGCGGCGAACTGCGGCGACATCAAAGTAGCACAACAAAACTTGTGTTGTCAACGAGTTCATGCGAGTCGAGCGGTTCGAGGGGGTTGGGCGGGTCGTGCGGGACTGCGGTTTGCACTCATCGAACGAGTGCCAGGAGTGCCACGCGAGAGCGGAGCGAGAGCGCGTATCCTCTTTGCAGCGAATTCACTGTCGCCGCAAAAACAAAATATACATATATATATATATATATATATAAAAACAAGCAAAAACAAAAAAGAAATTGGAAAAGAAATTGCTGCAGCCATTTTGCATGAATTGTTATTATGGACGGCAAGGCAGGACTATTGGCCATACCTTAGCCCTTAGCCCTTAGCCCTTAGCCCTTAGCCCTTGCCAACTTAACGGCTCCACATTTCAACATTCTTTAGCCATTAATAATCGATAAGGAGTGGCTTGCAGCACAATGTTGACTCTATTGCAATTATATTCAATATATATTGTATATACTACAAAATATATAGTCATTCGATTTGATTATATTAAACTACATACGAGTATACGCAGATGCTTATATGTTGATTGCTTTCAATTTGAAATAACTTTAATATTCAAAAATACGACAAGCTAAAAGAACATAACGATAAAAGTCGTTTAATAAAATATCCTTCATTTCCTTTTTGGAAAGGCAAATAAATAGGAGAAATGTATTTTTTTTAAAACGGAATACTGTTAATGGGTATTATATTTATGTTATCTCAGACGGAATATTTATTTATTCAATGATGCATTAATATTGTTTCTTGTTTTGTGCAAAATGAAAATAATAATAATATTTGAAAAAGAATTCAAAATGTATAAAAGTTACAAAATGTCGCAAAGTTAAATGAATAGTGAAAGCTGGCACTTTTCCTCTTCCTCTCTCTCTCTCTCTCTCTCGGTATTTATTTAACACACACAAACACACACACGCACAAAAACACTTACACTCTCTTTTTCTTTCCGTCTCTCTCACACTCTCTCTCCCTCACTATCTCTCGCTCTCTGTGCGCTCCTGCTCGATGAGCGATTCTCTTTGACTGGCTTTGAGTTTAGTGTTGGCTGCGTTTTTCACGTGCACGCGAAAGTATGCTACAATAATCCGCCTGTCGCTCTAATGTTGCATAAACATAAACAAAGTGCGCTGCAAAGTAGACTATATATTTTTTTTAGTGTGACTTCAAGTGAAATATACTTACAATTTTGTGCTTGTATTGTATTTTATATAACATAAAAACACACATAAAAAGCCCTATTAAATATTTAAATCGAATCACACAAAAGAGCCAGTGCAAACTAGTATATGATAATTTATTTAAATTAAATTAAAAGAAAATAAAACTAAAACCGAGAAAAAAAAGTGAAAATGATTTAAGCGTCACAAAGCGCAAGCAATAATCAAGTAAACGCAATACTAAATTGTTGTAAAAGCGAAAGTAACAGAAATACCAAGAAAACAAAACCAGCGTCGCCAGCAACAACAATTCCAACAAAAAAAAAAAAAAACAAAACAAAAAAAATAAAAGCAACAACAACAACAACATCTACAATCCATCAATCAATAACATTGAGAAATTAGACGAATATAAAGAAGAACAATATGTTAAATCAACTGAAAACCGAGCCACATTAAATACAAATACACCTGCGCCGGCTACAGTGCTCGCCTTCATCCACCCACTCGCACATTTATACGTATATGCTTATACATATATATATGTATAAATACATATGTATTGGCATTTGAATAAACAACAATCCATATTCACAATCGCATATTCATTTTCTCCATCTGAGCTCTTTGCGCTTAAGACTTCTTTCTCGTCCATCATTTATTTGTACTTCTGGTCTTTGTATCGCATCCTTTTATTTTACATATAAAACAGATATTCATACTCTCATATTCAAACTCTTGATAGTATTCGCATTCTTATTCATAGTTATAGTCATAGTCATAGTCATATTCATTCGTCGTAGGTGACGCTGGCTTAAATATTTGAAAATTTTTGTAAACAGCGCTGGGAACAAACTAAGTGAAAATATAACAAAAGCAAAACAAAAATAAATTATTTAAATATATACATAAATATATATACAAAAAAAAAAAAAAAATCAAAATATTTTAATAGAAGAAGCAAGCAAACTAAAAACGCGAAACAACATTTTTTTTTTTGCAACGCGCCGCGTCGTTTACCATCAGATCCTACAGTGCCGCCATTTGCTACACGCATTGATGCATATTCATGTGTAAGCTACAACAACTGACACCGCAACCACAACAACAACAACAACAACCACAACAGCAACAGCAACAATCATAACAAACACAACAATAACAATAGCAACAACAACAGCAATAGTTAACAGCATAACTGCAGCAATACTTGTGGCAATTCATTATAACATACAACAGCAACAGCACAGCAACAGAAGCAGCATCAAATCAACAATCAATTATCAACAACAACAACAACAACATCAAGTCGCAGAAATAACAACATTCGAAGCAGCAGAAGTAGCAACAACAAAGGAACAACATCAACTGACATCGTTTAACGGTAAGTTGTGGCAAACCCCAGATAATCAAATCAAATATTTAATTAAATCTTCAATATTAAATTTGTGTCTTCAATTTAATGAAATATTAAAATATGAAAAAAAATATATAAAAATTAAAAGCGAATATAATCAAAAAATAATATGTAACCCAAGATATACCATATACTACATACATACAATATATGTGTATGTATGTACATAAGTATATGACGTATGTGCAGCATATACTCAAAAAAAAAGCTAAGAATTTATTTATCAAGTTATATAAAGTTAATATTTATAGTGATGAGCAGCAGCAGAAGCTAATTGTTAGCCATGATTATGTCACTAATGAGCCTGAAAATGCTAAGAAACTTGGCCAACACTTGCAGCCAAACACATACATTCGCACACACGCATACATAAATAAGCACATACACACATTTATACACACATAAATATATAATTTATATATAGGCATTTCAGTTTGCTTTTTGGCATACTGCATAGTTGCCACAACCTTTTCGTGGCTTTTGGAGGGCAAACTTGAAGCAGAATGGCCCAATACATGCGCTACTCAGCAATGAGTTTCGTTAAGAAAAAAAGCAAAAAAAACCAAAAAAAAAAAAAACAAAATAATTGTATCTTCTAGATACAAGTTTGTACAACAAAAAGCAAAAAAGGCGGCGAGCCAAGCGAACATTCACAGGATGCTCTCTCGCAGCGCAAGCGCAAACGCCTTGTCAATGCTCTCTCTCTCTCTCTCTCTCTCTCACTCTCTCTGGGTCTTTTTTCTCTCTGTCTGTATTTCAATCTGTATGTTTTTTGTTTTTTTTTGTTTTTAAATGCTCTTACAGTCTACGAAATACTTTCTCCTTTATCTCTCTCTCAATCTCTCTACACCTTGCATTGTATACGTATGTTAAATTCATTGAGTAACAACATGCGAACTTCGTTCAGTTTATAGCGAAACTCAATGTATGTTTATTCCGTTTATTTATTTACTATGTTTTTTCGTTGTTCTTGGCAATATAATATACACTTATAGATGTATATACGTACAGATAAATTGTTAATCAATTTGACCATTTTTAATATTTAATATTACGACGAATGATGCTATGCAGCTTATTTATTGTAGCATACATTTGTGCGTGTTATATACATGCATATGTAGTACATATTATGTACATACGTAAATACGTTCGCTGTATGCGTATTGGCTTTGTTTTGTTTTAGTTTTTTTTTTTGTTTTTAGTTAACAAACTGTTTGAATAAGTGAATTAAATTGAATCTAAAATTAAGTCTTAACTAATTTTTAATGTACGAAATTTCGATTTAAATGATGCGCCTGATGAGCCTGACCGAATGAATGAAACACATACGCACACACATAACTCACGCACACTTGTACATGAATTCATGTAAGTGTGCGTTACATTCATATACATTAATACATATATATATATATATATCCATATATATATAAACACGTTGAAATATCGAACTGACCTACTTTTGTGCTCAATACACACACACACACACACACATGGGCACACATAGGCACATTGGTGCTAACATAGAAGTCCATGAGCGTACACTTATATATGTCTATATGAGTATGAGTGTGTATGTGTATTTATGCGTTTATGTGTATGTTGCGTCCATGCTCCACCGTTGCGACTACGCCAAAAAAGGCAGCGCACACACACACATTCGCACACGGCGAGAGTGCTTTGACCTTAGTGGAGGCTGCTTATATAAGTCGAAAAGTAGCTAACAGGGCAGCCGTACAACCAAATTGTATCCCAGCTGAGTTCATCTTACTGCTATCTTTGACGTAATATAATTTACCAAGCTTTAAAAAAGCTAATTTATCTAAATTTATTAATTTTAAACAAAAAACTGATTAACAGGCAAACATAAAAATTAAACTAGAAATGCGTTTAATAATATAATTATTATATTATTTTTCACTGTTAAATAGAACTAAAAATTAAAAAGTTAATTTAATATTAGAGAGAGAGAGAGACAGAGAGAGAGAGAGAGAGAGAGAGAGAGAGAGAGGGAGAGAGAGTGGGTAGGTGCAATTAACGTTGTCGTTGCACGAATATATAAATATGATATATGGTAAACATATTTGTACGCATTTATATACATATATATGTATGAGCATTAGAACTGGTTTTATTATGATCACTTATGGAATCAAATTTTTAAAATTATATGTAATACATTTTATTAATATTAAATATATAAAAGAATCGAACTAAGAAAATAAAAGCAGTTACAAAATTTTTTATTTAAACAATTATGGATCGTATATTGTATATATATTGACACATCTGAAATATCTAGAGAACACTATTATTATTAAATTGAATAATTATTACATTTTATATAGTTTATATGCACTATGAATCAGAATCAAGGATATCTCTTGGGCAGGCTACGGCTTTTCTTTTTTTTTTTTTTATAAAATATTACGAATTCAGCGCTCCATTAATAGCTAAATGCATCATGATAAAAATGCATTTCTCATTTGTATTAGCCGAGATAAGAACTATAATTAGCAATCAAGTTGAGTGCAATACGTGCTTTTCAATTTATTTAATTAAATGATTATTCATACAAATTCAGAAAGACTATATAATTTTTATAATAGAATATATATAATATGTGAAAAAAGATAACTATAAAAAAAATGAGTGAATTGCAATTGTGTGAATCCGTTTTAAAAGTGAAATTTTGAAAAATATCTGAAAATATTTATGTACAAAGAAGTGTATGAAATATAAGATAAGTTTGTGCATCGTTTGAATTTATTAATAATGATTTAATATTGAAAATATTGTGAAATTAATTACTATGATTAAGGTAAAATTTAATTTGATTTATTTATGAATTGAATGTAAACAGATGTATAAACATGCACATATATACATATATATATATATATATGTATTTTAATTTATGTTATATATGTAGAGATTGATAATTTTTTGTTATATGTATGTATATGCTATATAAGTATAATTGTGTATATTTGTGTATATACCATATAGTACATTAACTACTTGATCTGGCGCGTGCTAACGGTTTATCGATTGTCACTTGTTTTCATTTTGAGTTTGATTGGAATGCACTTAATGCGAATCGCTGCCTTTCACTAATCCAATTATTCAGTTGATTTGTGGGTTTCGTTTCGAATTGGTCGAAATGGTCGAAATGACCGAATTGCCCGAATCGCGAGTGCGTTTGGGTTCAATGTGCCCGCTATAAAATGTAAAAGAAACCACACCAAATGGATAATACCAAACTAATTTGTGATTGTTTTCTCATGTTTATTCCAATTACAGCATCGTGCTAAGCGGCGGGCGCTACTCGAACATGGCGCCTCGGATATAGTTGTAGCTTTAATGTAGCAGGCGACATCCATGTGCCTCATGTGAGTATGTTGTGCATGCGTTTGCCCCTGATTGCTGGTGCTGAGAGAAGGGGGTGTGCGTGGGCAATTCGAGCTAATGCAATGGATGTACAATATAATATAATCGCTGTAATTCTCTCTTCTGTGTGTTTGTGTGCGTATGTTCATTTGTGTGTGTTTGCGTGTGTGTATGTGTGTGTATGTGTGTGTGTGTGTGCGTGCGTAACTGATGTGACTGTCTGACATTTGCAGGCCTTGGAAATCTGAGGCTCTCATCGTTGGCCGCATAGACAATGACAGAAGATTCCGACTCGATATCTGAGGAAGAACGCAGTTTGTTCCGTCCCTTTACCCGCGAATCATTGGTGCAAATTGAACAACGCATTGCCGCTGAACATGAAAAGCAAAAGGAGCTGGAAAGAAAGAGAGCCGAGGGAGAGGTGGTAATTATTTCTAGCTGAATGTTGTAATTACATACATACATACATACATACATACATACTACTACTTATTACATACTAGTTATATGCATACCCAACCATACCATATACATACGTATACGTATTATGTGCTATTCTGTGTCTCTTCTATTGTATTTAATTATTAATATATTTACTATCTATAACTATAATTATAACTATGACTCTATGACTATAATTGCTTATGTATTATTACGATTTTAACATTTTCAATTTAACATTTAACATTTAACATTTACCATTTACCGTTTACAATCAACGACAATCGATTATTAACAATTTACGTTGAAAGCTATTGTGCGCTTCTGTTCGTGCTTAAACGTCTATTGATTAACTACTATGTATTAATAGCTAACTAAAATACCTATATATACATACAATACCATTCGTATGCCTATGTATGTACATCTCTGTACTACCTACTACCTAATACTATATATACTACCGCTACTACTTACTACATATGTTACAACAACAACAACAACAACAACTACTACTACTACTACTACTACTACTACTACTACTACTACTACTACTCTTACTACTACTATTTCTACTAATATCCCCACTATGTATTGTTCTACTGATAATACTCGTACAAATAGTATTATTTGCTACTAATCTATTTGTTAGCTCAATGCAACGTGAAACTCCAGATATAAAAGCCATCAGCTATTACACATTACATACATATACAATATATGGTAGTATTATTCCCAACTTCAGCATAATATACATAACACATACACTTCATATTATTTCTATCTGGGTATATACTATGTATACTACTATTGCACCCGATATACAATCTAGCAGTATTATGTATATAAGTATGTGTAACTATAATATATATTGTCTTAAATCCCTGTTATGAGTATAGAAACTTCAATTTCTCCAAAACATTGCAGAGATGCTCATTACAAACACTTGATTTTTCAAATGCTATTAGCCAAATTCTACTCAAACTACTCCTGCTATTCCGCTCGATAATACATACATACTACTATCTCTACAACTACAATACATATACTACTATACTACTAAACTGTCCTACTACTATACTTCTCTACTACTATAATACTATATTTTCAATGCTTTGCCTAACACACACTGTTCCTCATATTCGTATACATATACCCATCAACATCAACATCAACATCAACATCAATATCAACTTCAACTATAGCTATGCTATATGTATGTATATAGTTACATTATATACAAAATATTCACATACATACATGCTATAATATCTACATACATGCGAGTATATACGCATCTAAATGTATGTACACGTCAATGTAAATACTATTTACTAAAGCCATGCTCAAGCAAACATACCATACACATACATAAGCAATACAATACATACATACATACAAAGTACAAAATATAAAGTACCAATTCATCTATCCATCATTAATAAATCCTTTGCCAAAATACATTGTCAGTCAGATTTTAAAATCAATGATATTATTTTAAAGTGGAACCTCCTCAATGGACCCTATTTTTGTGATTCGTGCAACAAACTCTCTGTGCACCGTTTAGTCTATTCGTATTCGTATACTCGTCTATTGTATAATATATTATATATATTTTCTTTCAAATCCAAACTAAACTAGAATAATTTCATACTACAATATTATCCACAATTGTTTATTGTTCCTCTTACAATAACTATGAAACTTTCCTTGAAACTTGCTTCAATCTTTCGATCGATCCCATTATCGTAATTAATTAGAAAAAAATTCCCATCTGCAATAAAATAAACTATTGTATTTGCAAAACTGTATTTTCTTTCATATCCATTTGGGTTATTATCTTCCAGAATTTTTATGTGCTTAGTGTTGTACAACATCATTTGAGTCAAATGCTAAATGATTTCTTATTATTACTATTATTATTAAGTATAATATTATTTTAACAAAATTCAAAAACAATTACTCGAAATACTTTTGTTGTTGTCGTATTTTGTATGTATTTTGTATCTCACAAATTTCCCAAAATTCGTAACTATGCGTACCAAAACCGTATTATTATCCATACTACAATATAAAATGAAAATCTTTCCTGCCATAATCGTTGTATGTTTGTTTGTTTGTTTCATTGTTTTAAACTATTGACAGTAAGAGAAGTGTATTCTAACTATTGGCTTCGTAATGTGTTCTAATTGTGTATATACTTATATATCGTAATTGACTATAAAAATTTGTGTAATATTTTATTTTTTATATGTATGTGTTTTAAACGCAACAATTTCTTTGCTGTCCATCGTAAAAGAAATTATTAAAATTTCTCTCTTTTGCTAATTTAAGTTTTGATTATTTATTATTGTGTTTTGTGTTTTGTTTTTTGTTTCTTTGATTTGTTTTAATTTCATTTTTCTATTGTATTTTATGTTAATCTCATTTCTAGAACATCAACTTCGACTCGATACATCACCGTCCTTTGTTCCATGTCCGTGTGTGTGTTTGCGTGTGTGTGTGTGTGTGCGTGTGTATAACTCTTAAGATCACAGGAGTTATCGTAATTCATAACCTCACGACAATTTCCACGTGTAAATACTTATACGAAAGGCTAAGGCCATTATGTTTTTAAAAATTAACCATTCCGAACCATCAGATCAAGAACCCATTCCAATATATTGTATTTACAACTGTACAACAGCTGTATTATTTTCCAAAAAAACTAGAAGGAAAATTTACGTAGTTGCGATTTATATTTAGATGATAAACGTATTAAACAAATAATTCAATTCAATTGTATTTACGACTAATTCATATTAAATTAATAAAGCTACAAAAGAAATTTGAATGCGGTAAACACGAAACACTAGCAGCCATTCAAAAGCTGCATGCTACAAAATGTAAAGATGTACAAAGACTTCCAATTTCTAGTTAAGCGCTCTTATTATTTATTGGATCTGTTTCTATCTGTTTTTCCACCTCAACCTTAACTTGTACAAATTACAAAATTATTATACAATACAATAAATATCAATATGTAATACTTCATCTAGATGCTCGTAAAAAGTTTCATGACACATGTGTTTGTGTACAGAACAAAAACAATTAATCAATAATAATAACAATTATCATTCGCGCACAATCAAAACAAAAAAAATCAAAAACAAAACAAAAAAAGTTTAATATCAGTATCAAACTCGATAACAAAACCAACAAGAGCCTCAATCTTCTATCGCTCACCTACTGTCTATCGTTTATCGTAACTATCGCTCTACTACTCTTTTTTTTTACAATACCATCAACACCTGCCTCTGCTGTACTCCTATCTACTCTTCTGCTCTAACTGTCTCACTGTCTCACTGTCTTACTGTCTTACTCACTGTCTCAAGCCCTGTCCAATTGTCCATATTTCCCGCAGTCTGAATGCTCTTCATTTGATACACTAACAAAGGCATAAGAAGAAATAATAAAAAAAAAAACAACAAATTCAAACGAAAATACAACGACGATTTCTTTTAGAGCATAAAATAATGACCACAAAATAGTAGATTAAACAAAATTATTATAACTACTTTACGTATCTAACTATTTTGAAGAATGCTGACGGTTTCACATACATATATATATTCTTTTTCTATTTTTTTTTCGTGTACTTTTTCTTTTTTATTTACAACTTTTTCTCTACTTTTTATGCTCCCAACGAAACTATTTACGCGCCGCTCTCTGGAAAATAAAAAATCAAAAATGAAAATAAACAATAAACTATATATATATAAAAAAACACGAATTTTTGTATAATAATAAAAACGCTGAAAACTTTAAATTGATTAACAATTCGGCGCTTACAAACCGCATAACTTTAAATAAAAAATACAATTTTTATTCCTTAACTTTTACTCTAAACAAATGCCACAAAAAACAAAACAAACGAAAAAACAAAAACAAAAAACAATTTCCCTAAACCAAATACCAAATCCAAATCTTCTTTCAGCCGCAATATGGTCGCAAGAAAAAACAAAAAGAAGTAAGATTTTCTACAGAACTTAGTCTAAACACAAAAACGAATAACGTTTCCCTTCAAACTGCCAAGCACATACACAAAAAAATAAAAAAAAAAAACAACTAAAAACAACTAAAAACAATCAAAATTTAATGAAAATATTTTAAACTTTTCATTTATTTTGCATTTTATTTCAAAATTTTATTTACAAAATTTGTTAGTTCTTAACCGTATAATTTTTAATATCTTTTTATGTAATTGCTTAAGAATTTAATACTATATTCGTATATTTATATTTGTATACGTATTCGTATTCGTATTAATATCCGTATTCGTATTCGTATCCGTATTCGTATTCGTATTCGTGTATTGGTATGCGTACTCTCTTAAAATATATCGTATAATCCCCTGTATTAACTAGTCAAATTTGGTTCAACACCTGGCCAAGAACTAAATTTTTACCTACAATATTATCCGTACTTTGTATCTATTGTACTTTTGCTTTTAAAATAACTCACCTAAATGTTTAATGTTTAAACAATACAATACAATACAATATTTTTCAACATACTACTACTACAATATATACATAGCTAAAGTGCAATTGTTATTTAACTAAGCAATTTTGCGTTTTTTTTATGCTGCTCAATACTATATTTATTTAAACAATGCTTACTTTTTTTCGCCACTTTACTTACGCAATGTTAAATGCAACTCTCCCGGGTAAACAATCTGTCAAAATCTGCCATTTTCCAGATACATTATTTTATTGCGGGTTGCCAACACGATTTTCTGATTTTTTTTTACTTCATTTTAAAAATTTTCTAAATCAGGTTAAAATAACAATTTTTACTATTTTAAAATTAAAGTTAATATATGTTTCATTTGAATTGATTTAATAAGATTTAAAAAAAAAATTTGTAGTAAATCTCAAAAGTTAAATATGTTAAGTAAAAGATATTTGTATAAATATTTGCTTTGATATTTTTTTTACACCAAATTGTTATTAAAATAAAAATTGTTGCAGGAGCGCGTTACAAATTTTTTACAATTGTCTGAGAAATCAACTCGCTGGGCAATTTATTTGAAAGACATGTTTTTTGTTAATAATTTGTTCATAAATTAATTAAATTACATAAAATGAAAAAAGAAACGATAGATTATAAAGTAAGATTACAAAAGTTTCTGTTTTAACTTTAAGTTAATAAATTAACCATCATTCAGGAAAGTTCCTTTTGTTATTGTATTTTTTGTTGTTGCTGTTTTTGTTTTGGGTAATCAGAAAATTGTGCTGCCTAGCTACGCATAAATAAATAAATTCTAGTATTATATAAAAGGAAATCTTTAAAGTTTCGCTCTTTGCTCCCCAATGGTTTCCAGGCCAACTGACTACGGGCCTTCCTGTATCCTGTGCTCCGCCTTCAGCCGGATATGCTTAATACCGTGCGCCTTTGTCCATTGGCTAAGTGCTGTTAATACGCTTAAAAGCAAAAATTGACTAACTAAAAGCAAAAATCAATGCGCTTATGTGTGCGTGCGTGCGTGCGTGTGTGTGTGTGTATGTCAGTGTGTGTGTGTGTAATCTCCTTGAGTTGCATACTTGACTACTTATGTTGTACTTATACAAGTGCTTATACTCTTATACCACTACTACTGCTACTACTACTACTACTACTACTACAACTACTACTATTAGCTATAATGTATATACATATACGTACAATATCAAAAGACCCATGCATACGTATGTATGTACATACATATGTTACATGTGTGCTACATGTGCTGCCTGTTTTGATGTTTCTTCATCTATACTTAATTATTATTAAACATAATATTGTTCAGCTTGTGAGTGTGTGCAATCTGTGCGCTTATCAAATACCATTTAAGTAGAGTGTAGCATACTTATCAGGGCACCCACCCACCCCCTCACCCCAACCCAACTAACATACATACATATTGTACTTAGATATATGGTACATGAGGCTAGCTTAGGATGATAGCCGATCATTTCTTTTGACCATACTATGCAGATGTCTGATGATTTAAGCGTGCGTGCAATTGCGAAAATTATGCACACAACAAAACAAACAAACAGAAAGTAGAACCCAAAAATACAAGATACAAAATACAAAAACAAAAAAAAAAAACAAACCAAATACCATACACCAAAAATACTTAAACAGCAAAAACAAAACAAAATTTTAGCATTGCCGCTTCGCCTACCTGAATAAAATATTGTACGTACTAAAACGGTATATCAGCCGTTTAAAAGTACGTTAAACAATACGATTTATTAAATATTTTGTAAATCATAAACAAAAAGCAAAAAAAAAAAAAAACAAAGAAAAGCAAAGAAAAGAAAATCAAATCAAGCTGTAATGACTTATGAATCATCGTGCCAAAGCCAGTCCAAGTCTCTTGTAAGTGGGTAATACGGAAAGCAAAGTAAGTGCCCCTCCTCCCGACAATGAATATGACAACAGAAACAAAAAAAAAAATTAATAAAATAAAACTAACAACTAACAACAATATGATAGATACTTATTACCATTTAATGATAATATAAATACAATACATACATAACTTCGGCATCTGAAACGAAGTGAATGCGCAACTTTTGCCTTTAATTTTCGTTTTAATTTCATTGAGACACATTTTAAAATATAATATAATAAATTTGTTGTTTTTAATTGTTAATAAATGCTTAAGTTGCGCATTAGGATAGAAAATGATTTTAAGTAGTGTTTATGGTAAATCAAATTGCGCAGACAGTTTGTGTTTGGATTCTTTTTTTTTAATTTGTAGTATCTGCTTGCCGTTTAAATACTATTATTGGAATACTTACAACAACAATATACAGTATGGATATGTATTATTGTATTAGTATTTAATTATTTATACTCGTAATTACGTGGCCTGTAGCTGGCTTTATATAGTAGCAACAGTATCCAACTTCCACTCCCCCCCCTCACAGTCCCAGCCCTTGTGCGTGTGCTGTCTGTGTGCATGGTGTATATGTATATGCATGTGGGATAATACATATTATATGCACATAATATATATGTAGTATAGATATATGCGAATTAATATTTTTTGTTGTAATAAAAAAAATAAAAATATAAATTCTGAAAATTTATTTTGCATAACTGAATGAGTTTAAATTTCAGTCTCAATCTCAGTTTTAGTTTCAGTTTCAATTTCAGTTTCCGTTTCAGTTTCAGTTTTGATTTTCATTCCAGTTACGTTTGTAGTGTGCGTGTTCCAGTTCCAGTCGTTGCATGCGTCATAAATTGTATATGTACCCAGTGTTGGTCAACAAGAATATTTACGTCCGGTTGAAACCGCCTTCTTTCTGCCATATGAATATTTGCGTGCCTTTATAGGCGTGTGTGTGTGTGTGTGTGCGTGCATATATATATAAATATATTTATGTGTGTGTGTGTGCTTGTGTATATGTTTAGTGCGGCTTGCCTTTTATTAGTTTAAATATAGACTTGACTCGGCCCGTTTAAAAAAGCTGCCAGCCAACCACACGGAGGACCCCGCCTGCCCGTTGAGACCGCAGGTTTGACTGCGACAACGGCTCCCTGGTCATGGCTTCAGTTCCTGCTTCAACTCTGTGCCCGATTCGTTGGCGCAATTGCGTCAACATACATACATACATACAATACATATACAATTTATACATATGTGTGTGTATATATGCATGTGTATGTAGAGTACACACACAGCCAAACACAATCTAATTGTCACGCCAAGCAAACCAACTATTATGGAATTTTTTAGCGCCATTCGCTGTACAGAAAAACGTATAGTGTGTGTGTGTGTGTGTGTGTGCTTACTTGACTTTATTTACTTATATATACACATGTATAATATAATATAATATATATTATATATACGTTTGTATGTATAGCAACTCGAATATTTTCATGACGTTGATGTGCTTTACTTTTGCTTTTGCTTTTGGCATTGCATGTCCATGTCCATATCCATGGAAAGTAAAAACTAACTACAATGCTAGTTATTTTTTACATATAAATATATATATTTCTATATATGTATGTATATATTTTGTATTTATATATTTATATATATATATA